>JAIPMN010009147.1:0-12907 GCA_020650975.1 Apostichopus californicus | reverse complement strand
CCTGCCCCCCCCCCCCCCATTTTTGATTCATTTCTTAATTTCTTCTAAACTTGTGGGCATGTGCACAAATGTGGATGACCTATTGTTTTTAAACTCACCTTTTAGTAAAAGTTAATACTTACTCTCCCTGATCAGCACACACAATAAAAAGGTACTACAAGGTACAAAGGTAAAAAGGTACAGTCAAGTCATACACTGAAACAGAGTAACATTTCTCTAAAAGTTTATTGATTCATTTAGAATGCTTTATATTTACCTTCTGCAATGAAACAGACACAGCAAATATGACACTGTGAATTAAAGACATAAGAACATTCGTAACTACTGTAAAACTTGGTCTCAGAATTAAATTCCTAGATACAGCTTCCATAAAAGCTTACCTGTACTGGGTCTTTCACGGCATTCACAGTTATTGCAATCTAGGTCACATTGAATTGAAACTGGTTTAACCTCATCAACTGGGAACATATTTGCAAATATAAAGCCTGCTGTGATTCTTTGGTGACTACAGCACTTGTCAAAGCTTTTGAACATAACCTACGAGGTATTATGCAAATTGTTGACAATATGATTTGCATAAAACAGTTATTGCAATCTAGGTCACATTGAATTGAAACTGGTTTAACCTCATCAACTGGGAACATAATATAAAGCCTGCTGTGATTCTTTGGTGACTACAGCACTTGTCAAAGCTTTTGAACATAACCTACGAGGTATTATGCAAATTGTTGACAATATGATTTGCATAAAACAGTTATTGCAATCTAGGTCACATTGAATTGAAACTGGTTTAACCTCATCAACTGGGAACATATTTGCAAATATAAAGCCTGCTGTGATTCTTTGGTGACTACAGCACTTGTCAAAGCTTTTGAACATAACCTACGAGGTATTATGCAAATTTTTGACAATATGATTTGCATTAAATAGTTTGGGCAATCTGGGTCACAGAACTGAAACCGGTTTAACCTCATCAACTGGGAACATATTTGCAAATATAAAGCCTGCTGTGATTCTTTGGGGACTACAGCACTTGTCAAAGCTTTTGAACATAACCTACGAGGTATTATGCAAATTTTTGACAATATGATTTGCATTAAATAGTTTGTGCAATCTGGGTCACAGAACTGAAACCGGTTTAACCTCATCAACTGGGAACATATTTGCAAATACGAAGCCTGCTGTGATTCTTTGGGGACTACAACAATTGTCAAAGCTTTTGAACATAACCTACGAGGTATTATGCAAATTGTTGACAATATGATTTGCATAAAACAGTTAGGGCAAAGTGGGTCACAGGATTGAAACTGGTTTAACCTCATCAACTGGGAACATATTTGCAAATATAAAGCCTACTGTGATTCTTTGGTGACTACAGCACTTGTCAAAGCTTTTGAACATAACCTACCATACATTATGCAAATTTTTGACAATATGATTTGAATAATACAGGGCAATCTGGGTCACAGGATTGAAACTGGTTTAACCGCATAACTGGGAACATATTTGCAAATATAAAGCCTGCTGTGATTCTTTGGTGACTACAGCACTTGTCAAAGCTTTTGAACATAACCTACCAAGTATTATGCCAATTTTTGACAATATGATTTGAATAAAACAGTTAGGGCAATCTAGGTCACAGAATTGAAACTGGTTTAACCTCATCAACTGGGAACATATTTGCAAATATAAAGCCTGCTGTGATTCTTTGGTGATTACAGCACTTGTCAAAGCTTTTGAACATAACCTACCATACATTATGCAAATTTTTGACAATATGATTTGAATAATACAGGGCAATCTGGGTCACAGAATTGAAACCGGTTTAACCTCATCAACTATTCCTTCTTGCAAGATTGAAACTGATATAACAAAGACACACGCTGAGATATTTCAACCAATAATCAGCTCTTTCATTGTAAATTTGCCAGCACAAATAAACATGTTGTAATATATGGCCACAATGTTGTCTTTAGAAACTTATTGGGTGGATACTACCTTCCTCTCCCCTCTCTCTCCATCCCCTCTCCCAGGGTGATTCAGCCTAGTTATTAGTCATATTTGTGGCCACAGCAAGATACTGAAGGTAATCATCCACAACCTGAGCAAGATAACCCTAGAGAGCACCTCCAACCTTCCTTAAGGCTGTTACCAGAGTATGTAGAAACTTGTTGGGCTAACTACGCAAAAATCAATACTTTGCCTTATAGCATAAAGAAATGAAAGCACAGACTTTTAACCTCCAGATATCAGCAATCACATATAAATTAGCTGGTTTTATATGATATAATCAGCTTTGATTTCTCAAGTTAGCTGGTACACAGTATTAAATGAACAATCAATGAACCATTCATTATGACAATTTGAAGATATTCCTTGATAGATCTGAGAGTTTTTTTCCTAATGCTATGTACTAAGTCAATGATGAAATGTTGCTATAAGCAAGACAAACTAACAAAGCTACTAGTGTTACTAGGGAGACAGTACGACAGCCCATGACAGCACTTACTAGTGTCACTCTGACTAGGGGAACAGTACAACAGCCCCTGACAGCACTGACTAGTGTTACTGACTAGGGGTACAGTAAGACAGCCCCCTGACAGCACTCACTAGTGTCACTCTGACTAGGGAGACAGTATGACAGCACTTACTAGTGTTACTGACTAGGGAGACCGGTATGACAGTCCCCTGACAGCACTTACTGGTGTCACTCTGACTGGGGGTACAGTAAGACAGCCCCCTGACAGCACTTACTAGTGTCACTCTGACTAGGGAGACAGTATGACAGCACTGACTAGTGTTACTGACTAGGGGTGCAGTAAGACAGCCCCCTGACAGCACTTACTAGTGTCACTCTGACTAGGGAGACAGAAAGACAGCCCCCTGACAGCACTTACTAGTGTCACTCTGACTAGGGGAACAGTAAAACAGCCCCCTGTCAGCACTTACTAGTGTTACTGACTAGGGAGACCAGTACGACAGCCCCCTGACAGCACTTACTAGTGTCACTCTGACTAGGGGAACAGTACAACAGCCCCCTGACGGCACTTACTAGTGTTACTGACTAGGGAGACCAGTACGACAGCCCCCTGACAGCACTTACTAGTGTCACTCTGACTAGGGAAACAGTACAACAGCCCCCGACAGCACTCACTAGTGTAACTCTGACTAGGGGGACAGTATGACAGCACTTACTAGTGTTATTGACTAGGGAGACCAGTACGACAGCCCCCTGACAGCACTTACTAGTGTCACTTTGACTAGGGTGACATTACAACAGCCCCCTGACAGCACTTACTAGTGTTATTTTAAACAGTTGTTTCTCTTAATTAAACCAAAAGATGTTTCTCACAACAATAGATTTGTTTGTCAGAAGTATCAGGCAAACAGGCCTGTTCTTGACAATTATTATCACCAGGTCGGTTGTGCATTTAGATTTTTCCCTGAGGATGCAAAGTAAGGGTCACCCGATTCAAAAGTGGCCAGCAACTTGCAGTTATTTCTTTTTTCGGGGGGGGGGAAGGGGGATGTGCATTTCCAAAGATTTTCCAACATCCAACTAATCACTTAGAACATTGAAGTAATTTTGAACACACCTAACAGTGATAATAATAAAAATAAGCTTATCTCATATCAAGTCTAACATTAATCCCATACTTCCTTTTGTTAAATTTGTGGAGTGTTGCTAGTCAGTGCTGCATACAGTGTTTTTGGTTGTAATGTATGAAGAGGGTCAAAACACTTTTTTTACTTTTCCTGTTTTACTATAACCAAAACTGAAAAATACTCTTTCACATGAATGTTTTTATACATCAATGGTTGAAAATAACTTTCCAATAATGAGAACATGTCCATTGCATTTGAAACCTAACAGGAATAGAACTAACTACACTTCAAAACTGTTTAAAATGTTCAACTTGAAAACTTTCAGTTAACATAGTTTTTTTTTCTTCTTCAGATTTTCTCTCTAGTCATCCTGTTCTTCCTGTCGATGCCTGACATTTCTTTTTCCTTTCCTCTTTTTGAACCCTACTACTACTGCCGTTGGCGTATCGCTACAAACCACCACATTTTCCTCTGGATTTGCTGGTTTGGATGGGTCAGAATTGTCCTCTATTTTAGGCAAGACATCAGGTGGTCGGTCACCTGTAACTTCATCGTCCAGGTGCTGTAAAGACAAAGTGACGCCAGACGAAGAATGTTCCTTTGTATCATCAGTGTCACCTTGAGCAGGTCTGTGATCCTTCCGCCTGGCAACTTTCACTCCAAAGTTATATTCTTGCATTTTATGGACATCGCTGCAGCTCTCCTGCCTTTCGGTAATGTCGGCCTTCGCCTCCGGTTTCGAGAAGACGATCTTCTGACCGAGGTCGGCGGGGGCCGAGTCCTGATTCGTGCCCTCTCCCTCCTCTCGTCTTTGCTTCAACTGTCTGATCAGATCGAATGCTACCCTGGAATTCTGGGTATTCCCACAGACTGATGTCTCCTCCAGCGAATATCTCTTCCATTTGGCAGGATTCTGCTCAAAGTCTGCTGTTTTATTCCTCCATTTGGAGTCCTCCCTCCTGGACCATGCTTTGGTTCGAAACTCTCTCCTGCGGGAGTAGGCGGACCTATGAGAACGTCCCGGTGACCGAGGCCGTTTAAAGCCACCGTCGTCAAAATTGGAAACAGCGTCGTCTCTTAATTCGTTAGAGTCTGCCTCTGCGTCCTGATCATCCTCTGATCTACCGGTCAGGTTAGACTGGTAAGACTTTTCAATATCGTCCAGAGATCCAAACACATCCACTTTTTTGGTCCTGAATTCGGCGGAATCACCTTTGAGATCGAAAGGTCTGTCCAGCGACTCCGGCGCAGCCATACTGCCTGATGGAACTCTATGGGCAAAAAATGAAAAAATGAAAGATATTGAAACTTGGGTAAAGATACCATATATACTAATGCACAGTTGACAATTTACTCTACATTTTGAGCTGTAGCGCTTGGTACAGTAAGGCAGTGTGTATGCAACCGCACACGTGACCCTGGAAAGATTATGGGCCACCGTAGAGTTTTAAAGAGTATCAAAATTCAATCTCAGGACCTAGTCCTAGCTGAAGATGTTTTGCACTGGAATTTCAGTGTAAATCTTATACTCCTTGCCGTAAAATATCCTTCTTGTGAATGCTATGGTAATTGCGATATTTCTTGCTGCCAAACCTGATAACCATTCTGCTCAATTGAGGAGTTACTTTCTTTCAACATAAAATTTTGTGTTCCTGTTACTATCATTTTATTCATTTTCATATAATTTTGCATATATATTTTACTTTTTGCATATATATTTTTACTTATTACTATCATTTCATTTATTTTCATTTAATTTTGCATATATATATTTGACTTTTTGTAAATATTAAATGTACAGGAAGATCTACTCGACCATATATCAATCCACTTATAGCAATAGCACTGAGACGGCCCTTATTGCTGTCCACAACTTTATTACATTGGAGCTAGATAACAACCGATAGGTTCTTTCGGTTCTATTGGATCTTTCATCGGCATTTGATACATTTTATTGAGTAAGCTTTCATTCAAAGTACATGATAAAGGGATCTGCCTTTTGATGGTTCCAGTCTTGTCTCTCTGATCGCCACCAACATGTGAAATTTGGAAATGTTCTTTCCGCATCTCGTAAACGTGATATTATACGTTGATCACAGAGTCGAGTTTCATTATTTTGCTGATGATACCAAGCTGTTTCTTTCCTTTCATGATATGACGACAACTTACAAAATGCTTGTTTGTCAATCAAAATTTTCTGTTGTTGGACGAAACTACCCTCCACTTTCTGTGTGAAATGAGTCTGTACGTGTATCTTCTTTGATACACATCTTTCTTTCAATAAGCATGTTGATGTTTGTCGCTCCGCTAATTGGAAATTAAGAAACATTGGTCTAATGATGAAGTACGTCCATCAGAGACCATGTACAGTTCTTGTACATGACTTGTTAGGTGCTTCAAAACTGGATTACTTAAAATTGTCCTTTATTTGGAGTTCCTGAGTTCCAAATTCGGAAACTTCAAAAGATTCAAAATACTGCAGACTGAATAGTCAAAGGAGCAAAGAGAAGATGTCATACGACCCCAATTCTAAGTATCTTCACTGGCTTCCTATTGATTTTCCAGTTAAGTTAAAATTACTCCTACTTGCATTTCGTGCTCATGATTTACGTCAGCCTGTCTATCTCGCTAACGTTCTATCATCTTAACTTCCTGTACGCACGTTATGTCCGACCAATCATACCTCTGTGTGTACCTAAATCTTGTGTGAAGGCTTACGGATTGAAGTTTTACCTACTCTGCCACAGAAGTCAAAGAGAAGGTATTGCGTTTCGGTATCGAATAAGATTTGGAAGATAAGATGTTTGGTTCTGTGTACTCTAACATTCAATACTAGGCCGCTGTCATCCGTTACTCTGCATCAGATACTTAAATGATCTCGTTGGGTTGAAGCTGTTTTTCCTCCCTTACTAAATAAAAAGAAGACGGTAATGTAAATACCAGAGTGTCGCCTTTATTGTCGTCACCGTTCTTTACTGACGGGCTTACCCATTCCATCCCTCTCCCGTTTGGCCACGTCCAAACAAATATTCCTGGCTTTGCCAAAATGTCAGCACCCCTACATGCACTTGCAGGTCATAAACCGAAGGAAAAAGGGGAGAAGAGTTCAAGGAAGAGAGTGCTGGATTGGTCCCAGGAAGCAGATGAAGCATTCAACTCGCTTAAAGAACGTTTGTCGACTACCCCACTACTGGCATATCCAGACTTCCGAAGAGGGTTTGTGTTAGAGGTTGATGCTTCCTTGAAAGGTCTTGGAGCTTGTTTACAACAAGCTGATGAGTCGGGGAAACTGCATCCTATTGCCTATGCTAGTCGTGGTCTGCGTGGCGCAGAAAAGAATTATACAGACCTGTCCAGCTTCAAGTTGGAGCTCCTTACATTGAAGTGGGCGGTGACAGATAAGTTTAAGCAGTACCTGCTAGGCTCTAATTGTATAGTTTACACAGATAATAACCACTTACTATCTACAGTCAGCAAAACTGGGAGCCACGGAGCAGAGATGGGTCGCTCAACTAGCCTCATTCACCCTGGACATACGATATAAACCTGGTAGACAGAACTGATGTGCGGATGCGTTGAGTCGGTGCCCAGATAATGACAAGATTATAGTACAGGAAGAATGTATCGTCGTTCCGATAGAAGTTGTTGAGGTGGGTGCGCAAGCTGTTCCAATGGCAGAACTGCAGGCCCTGCCATGTGTCCTCCCATCTTATCCCCACGAACAGTTGAAGACAAAGTAATTGGAGGACGAAGCATTGACCGTAGTCTGGGGCTGCTGGAGGTCTGGTTGGTCCCCATGCGATGAGATTGAGACTTGTACTCCAGAGATCAAAGGATGGTTAAAGGAGTTTCCTTAGTTCCTGGAAGAAAATGTTGGTGCCGAGATGTATCCGAATGAAGTTGTTAGAATCTGCTCACGACGATTGGGGACATCAAGGCATTGGCAGGACCCTCTCTATCCTTAAGGGAAGTTGAGGCACGCTGTTTCTGGCCAGATCAGGACAAAGATGCTGCAAAGTATATTAAAAATTGCTTCACCTGCACAGTTACTAAAGCCCCTACTCCAAAGGTTCATACACCACGTCGGCACCTACTAGCGTTTCGTCCATTTGAGTTAGTGGCTATTGATTTTTTGAAACTCGATGTTGGAAAGGATGGTTACGAGGATGTGCTGGTCATCACAGACGCATTCACAAAATTTGCTCAGGCGATACCTTGCAGAAACCAGACCACACAAGTTGTCGCCAAAGCGTTACGAGATAAGTGGTTTTCCCATTATGGAGTTCCATTACGATTACACTTCGATCGAGGTCGAAACTTCAAGAGTAATCTCATCAAAGAGTTGTGTAAACTCTACGGTATAACAAAGACACGTACCACACCGTACTACCCACAAGGGAATGGACAATCCGAAAGGTTTAATCGGACCCTCTGTGGAATGATCCGATCACTGGATCCAAAGAAAAGGAGAAACTGGCCTGAATTACTAACCCACATTGTATTCGTCTACAACTGCACATCACATACAGTAGAGTGACAGGTTTGTCACCATTTAAGATGTTATTTGGCCATGAGCCTTACACTCCCTTGGACCAACTACTTAGCAACACTAAGGAGGACTGGAATGAGGATTTCGTACAGCGAAACGATGCCGTTACTACATTAACTGCGATACGATACTATTATGTAGGGTGAAGAGGGTGCCCAGCAATTGGTCTATAGTGTTACCCCCTTGAGGATATAGAAGTAGTACCAAGCTCTGTATATTCAAAATTTCACCTCACTACAACTCCACACTCTGTCACAGGTGTTTCTCCTTCTGAACTCCTAATGGGGAAGAAATTAAGTTCAAGATTTGATCTGGTGCATCCGGACATTCAAAATACAGTCCTGTTAAAACAACAGGCTCAGCAACAGCAACATGACAAATCAGCAAAACCTCGTAATCTCTGTGAGGGGGAAAAGGTGTACGTCCGTAACTTTGCGACAAGAGGCCCAAAGTGGCTCACCGGAAACATTATTGAAGTTACAGGCCCTGTATCATTCAAAATCAAACTTGAATGACATAACCGTTAAAAAACACCAAGATCAGATTAGAAAGTGTTCTGCAAACACCCCTGAGAATCCAAACTTGGCGACTGAACCCGAAGCCACATTTGATACCATGCCATTGGTTCAGGAGCTTGATGTCGAGTCGGATATTGACGACGTTCATGACGAAGCAGCAATGTCAAACGAAACACCTCCTGCTGCAATAATAAATGAGCGTACTCAGGAAGAAGGTCCCACGGGAGATTCTTCCACTAGAAATAAATATCCTTCACGTAACCGGAAGCCACCGGAATATTACGGTCGTTATATACTCTCCGTATGCTCCCTGTAACTCTTAAATTCACTGTTTCGACTAAGGGGGGAGGAATGTAGTAGATTATAGTTTCATATTGTTTGTCATCACACCAAACGGCTGAACCTCCCAGCCTACGCTATGGTGATATACGTCACCAGGCTTCGTTCATTCTTGTATATATCTCAGCCACTTGCCTTACAGTTATCCTATTGAATAGACGTGTGCTTAAACCAGCTACCTCAGTGTTATTGTGGTTCTCTCATACCAGAGTCACCACATTACCTGCCATCACCCTTCTTCCCCTCCCCACTCTCAACCTTCCCCGCATGGTTACGACACGTAGTTGGAGTCATGGGGGGCTGACATTTCTTTCTGCTCCATTAACTGACTTCTCAAGCATCCATTCGTTATACTTGTTATCTTTCAACGGTTCTATTGGTTCTACTGATTCATTAAGTCCATTGATAAGGCCCCGTGAACGGATTGCGTAACAATGATTGTTTTAAGAAACGATAGTTTATTAGATCTGAGAAATCACTGAAAGTTTTTTTCTGCCATTTAACAATACAGAACCTCATTAGTTATAACCAAATTTGCTCGTTGGTTGTTACTAAGTGCATTTAGTATTCACAGAAGAAAGATGGAAAACCTTAAGTTCACACTAAAACCCTGGGAACAAGCTCTAGATCCAGCTCGCGGTATATGGCTTACGGGTAGCGTTCAGGTTCAGCTGGCGAGAATCACTACTTTTCTAGTATTGCACAGGCAATTCTTGCACACTGTGGAAAAGAATCCCAATTCTGGGCTTCTACCCTACCTGCAGTCATGATGGAATACAGGCTATCTCCTGCAATTCATACCAGTAAATTTTCACCTTATTTTCTTCTATTTGGTAGGGAGATGCGTACACCTATTGATAATCAGTTAATTCCTAAGGACAATATTACAGGAGATGTTAAGTCGTATCTTGACACTGTCACACAGGATCTTGAGATGTTTCGTAACATAGCTAAGGAAAACATAGTTGCTGCTAGGGAAAAACAAAAAGCCCTGTATGATCAGAGCACACATGTACCAGAGTTTACCATTGGGGACAGGGTATGGCTTTATTGTAGGAAAGCTCAAGGAATTTCAGTAAAATTTTTCTGTATATAAGTGGACTGGTCCTTATTATATATGTACCTGTGGTCCAAATTTCACTTTCGAGCTTCCGAATTGCAACGACAACAAAAAAGTCCAGTCATTGGTACATCATTCAATAGGTTAAAAATTTATTTTGACCCTCATGACAGGCCCAATTTCACTCCAGACCCACTACCTAATACTGAGGAACTGTCTCCTGAAGAGATTCAGGACAAAACAGACAATGCACCTCAGTCTACCACTGAGCATACACCCACTTCTAGTGCAGAGTCTGAAAACAGTAACAAAGGCTCAGGGAATACTGAGAGTCCCACCCAAATAACAAACGTTCCTTCCAAAATTGCTGAGCGTTTGTTGAAATTTCAAAGATATAATGGGAAGTTGTATTATAAAGTGAAATAGGAAGACCACTCTGATACTACTTGGGAACTTGAGGAAAATATCACTGATTTCCTTAAACGAGAATTTCATATCAGCAAAACACTAGACAGGAAAAAGCGAAAAAGGCCCTTGCTGCAAAAAGTATTTCACAGCTGTTTAAGTACCTGTTAGTCGATTACTTGCCACCTCTGTTAAGTTCTTATATATTCCTTTACACTTTATGTTTCTGTACAATGTATTTTCATCTTAAGTTCTTATATTCCTATGTGTACTTTATTTTCCTGTATAATTTATTTTTCAAACTTGTTATAATGTTATTGACTTCTTATCACATTTCTGGTATTATTCAGTCTTCCATGTATAGCTCATTTTCATACTGTGTTCTGGATTTTTTTCATTACTTGCATTTCATTTTCAATTGCTTCTCAGTTTGCTTTTTAGTAATTCCACAATTTACATTGTTCTCATTTAATTACTTTGGTGTATTCTTCAGTTTGGGAACCAAACTAATCTCGGTTGGGGGCATATTCACATAGATTCAGACCACTCTTTTATTCTCCTGGTCATCTTCATTTAGCTGACATAAACTATCAACACAACAGGCTACACTCCTTCCTGTTTATCTGGTCTTAGGGGTAGTGTTCAGGTTCAGCTGGCGAGAATCACTACTTTAGCTTTTTCTCACTGGTGCTTCTTTTGTTGGCTGTTTTGTGTGGTCAGGGATTTATCTTAAGCATTGTTTGCTGGAGAGTATTAACACAGCTGCCCAGCGTATTTGATCTTTACACAAGTGCCCAGAGTTAGGTTGTATTGCCCAACGTTAGTGTATATAGCGCTTTGCCAGTGGTTAGGTTTATCGTCTTCCCCAGGAGTGGCAGTATTAACACAGCTACCCAGCGTATTTGATCTTTACGCAAGTGCCTCGAGTTAGGTTGTATTGCCCAACGTTAGTGTATATAGCGCTTTGCCAGCGGTTAGCTTTATCGCCTTACCCAGGAGTGGCAGTATTAACACAGCTACCCAGCGTATTTGATCTTTACGCAAGTGCCTCGAGTTAGGTTGTATTGCATAATGTTAGTGTATAGGGCTTTACCAGCGGTTAGGTTTATCGCCTTCCCCAGGAGTGGCAGTATTAACACAGCTACCCAGCGTATTTGATCTTTACGCAAGTGCCTCGAGTTAGGTTGTATTGCCCAACGTTAGTGTATATAGCGCTTTGCCAGCGGATAGGTTTATCGCCTTCCCCAGGAGTGGCAGTATTAACACAGCTACCCAGCGTATTTGATCTTTACGCAAGTGCCTCGAGTTAGGTTGTATTGCATAATGTTAGTGTATATAGGGCTTTACCAGCGGTTAGGTTTATCGCCTTCCCCAGGAGTGGCAGTATTAACACAGCTACCCAGCGTATTTAATCTTTACGCAAGTGCCTTGAGTTACAGTAGGTTGTATTGCCTAAAGTTAGTGTATAGGGCTTTGCCAGCGGTTAGGTTAATCGCCTGCCCCAGGAGTGGCAGTATTAACACAGCTTCCCAGCCTATTTGATCTTTACTCAAGTGCCACGAGTTGGGTTGTATCAATTGCTCAACGTTAGTGTATAGCGCTATATAAGGGCTATATAATATTATGCCTCATACTTCTTTAAGTTATCCCTAATTACAAACACCCAAAGCCTCCTGTAAATTATAAGCAGCTTAACTGTTCTAACATGAACTCAGTCTAACCATACTTATCGACGTTCTTTGATACTTTCTCATGTTATTTTTATCATCCTGAATTTGGTATCCTAAAATTGAGGGAAAATATGGTGTACACGTAAGTGGAAAAAAAAGGTGTTTTCCGCACAAGAAGTTTTTCAGCGGAAAGTATTGTGCGGAAAGTAATGTGTGCGGAAAACAACTGAAACCTTTAAAAGACATTCAGTCAGTCAGTGAGCATATTTTCCATACTTCAGTGATTGTTGTTGGTAGAATACCATTAATGGTTGTTTATACAGATGTTTCAAGATATATTACAATGTCATAAGAGTAGACATTCTTACTATAATTTTAAAAACATTGCTACCTTTGGCAACAAACTTGGGCACTTAATGTGAACAGACCCATATAGGCCCTAGTGCATCTGCATCTCGTATGAAACTGCTCTTCAATTCAGTGTTTTGTAATACCAAAAACATCTTACTTTCAGTAAAAAGAGTTGAAGAGCTTGGTTAAGTGACTGGACATCAAAGAGCTGACTTAGGCCTCAGCTTAGACAAGGCCTAAACCCACATTGTCACTCGTCGTATAAACGTCGTTAGTGACCTAGGCCCTAGCCTAACTTTAGGGTTTCAGTTGTTTTCCGCACACGTTACTTTCCGCACATTACTTTCCGCTGAAAAAATTCTTGTCCGGAAAACAACTTTTTTTGCACTTACCTGTACACTATATATTT
>JAIPMN010009146.1:0-13493 GCA_020650975.1 Apostichopus californicus | reverse complement strand
AGACATTTTAAAACAGGATATGAGATACAAACATTAAAATATGAAAACCTAAAACGTACAGTATCAAACAATTGTAAGAATATGAAAACATAAGACATTTTAAACAGGATATGAGATACAAACATTAAAATATGAAAACCTAAAACGTACAGTATCAAACAATTGTAAGAATATGAAAACATAAGACATTTTAAACAAGATATGAGATACAAACATTAAAATATGAAAACCTAAAACGTACAGTATCAAACAATTGTAAGAATATGAAAACATAAGACATTTTAAAACATGCAGTAACACAAACCTATACGACGAGATTTGTGTATCATTTCGTTCCAATAATCCTCAATAAGTCACTCATGAAAAGGCGGATGCCATACATTCCTAGGAAGCCAAAACTGTTTCAATTTCTGACAGTAAATCACCCCAGTTTATTAAATCTTTATGGGTCCATAATTGTTATACTATTGTTTTGAAACACTATATGACACAGGTTATAATAATACAGCATTGATCGAGATCAAAACCAGTGAGAGGCCTCGCTCTACCATTCAATTGATTCTCTCTTGCTAACACCTGTTTTTCTTCCTTTACTGTCAAATGATGAAATCCACTTGAATTTAATAGCTAGTAAATAGTGGTAACTTTTAGGCCTGCAAGTGATCAATTTTGGTAAAACTCCCCCTTTTTGTCAAACCCACCCCCCCCCCTAGTCCCCGGCTTTATCTATTTTGCTAAATATTAGCCCTCTTACTACAAGATCTACTGAGTCTTGGATGTGTGCAACATTTTGTGTCTCAACTTTACATTTTGAGTGACAATTGTATTTTGTATGATGAATACATAAACCCAAAACTGCTCCTCCTAAGCAGTCAAATTTTGTCAAAGTTCTCCTGCCCTATTTAGACAAACAAATTTTAATCTAAATTTATTCTTATTTTCATTGATAAACTAGATCATTCAAGACTTATGCTCCCGTACAGTACAGTACTGGATGTGCTTATATGTAAATATATATATGTAATTGAAATCGCAATGTGTAAATATATACATATATATATTTATATTTATATATATTAATATATACATTTATAGATGAGAATTAGTTGAGACTAGTGGAACACTAATAGTTGTTTCTCAGAGTTTCACACCTTATATATATGTTTATATACTTCACTTTTATATACTTCACTTTAATATGACCTTAAAACAATCACAATATACTTGCTTTCATAGGTAGCAATTATTTTGACATGTAAGATGAACTCAAGTACAGCACATTTCCTGCAGGGATGTAAAGTTTATAAACATAGATGAGACCTTTCTTCTATATCCTGTTGCAGTACATAGAGTGTGGTACAGTACTTACTGTCAATCATTGGGGACTACTTTTAACCTTAAATCTTCAATTGATTTCTATTCTGTAGTTTTTGCATTTTATGTTGTCCTCTGATTTTTTCCTATTTTTTCCTATTTTTTTGCCAGATATTCATTTAGTGATTCTGTTGTGAAAGTCCTTGAGAGGTCAATAACCCAAAGATTCAAATAGCGTAAATTACCAGTGTATGTTTGATTGGATTCATCTGTATGTAATTTGACACAAGTTTCAAGAGTCATCGAAGTGTTTCTCATGAAAACATGTAAACAGTTGTTCTAAATTTTAAGTAACTTATTGTTATGAAATGCTCATTGCCATGGTCATAAAGTGGTCCTCTCGTTAACTGGCGGATTGCTAGGTCAATTTATTTTTACATTTCAAGGTTCCTTTTTTTCTTCTCTAAATATAGTTCTTCTCAATTAAAACAGATGACATGAAACTAGCAGTTACCAAAACGGTGTGTTTGGTAGAGGTAAAAGAATGGGCAAAATCAGCTATTATACCCCAAAGAATTAAATAATAGGTTGATAGCGCTTGACATTTGGTGGACATCAATTTTCAAAATTATTAAAGTATGACTTTAGGCACAAAGTTTAATTTAATTATTAATTTAATTAATTTTTTTTTGGGGGGGGGGGAATGAGTGGATGTAAACATGAGAGACTCAAAATTAATTTGGCTGAAGTAGCCTATTAGTAGCCTGTTATATCAGAACATTAGATCGTGTTACATTCCTCAAGCCAAAATATAGTATTAAAGATGAAACATTACAAGCGTGTTGCTGTTCTGTTAGTATTTGCCGGACCATCAATTATTCTGTGCAGGAGGGTATATAAGGGCGACATTGTGACTGGACTATTTAGTCCAGAAACTAAGTAAGATCAGGACATTCTTAATGTCAAAATAAGTAAAACTTAGATGCTCCATATATATTGCAAGTCCGGGAAAAATTTATCCAGTATCGCATTGCAAAATGCTACACAAACTGGTCAAATTTGCTATAAGTGTAAAGATGTATCTAGCAGTTTTTTCTAACACTGGAATGATAAGTATTCAATGAAAGAACAAAACCAGAGCCTTTGAAAATGCTACACAAAATTTAAACCCTAAATTATTTCCCTGCATGTGTGCCGCTATTCTGTTAATATTTGCCGGACCATCAGACGTTCTGAAGGAGACTTTATAGGAGAAAAAGTGGTTGTGACTGTTTTTTAATAGTCTAGAGCAGGGGTGCATGGGCAACCTTTTTGAATGAATGGGCCAGATATAAGGAGTGAAAAATTGACTGGGCCGCACCTAACCAACCACCTGATGTCAATACTTTACAGTTGATAATTAATGGGGATAATAGGCCTACCTGACAGCATCATTAGTGCCGTTAAATTCTAAGCAGCTAGCTCGTTTTTTGTAATGATGTAAAATAGATTGATTGTTTTCTTTTTCTTTAGACATCTCACGGGCCACAAAAAATCACTGGCGGGCTGCATGTGGCCCGCGGGCCAACGGTTGCCCACCCCAGGTCTAGAGCATAACATCATATACACTGTATGTGACACTCTTAATATATTAAATATATTTGTAAAACATCTAAAAAAGAAGTAAAACTTCAGATGAGACATGACAAGAATGGTGGTGCAGTTCTGTTAATGTCTACTGGGTCATCAAATATTCTCCAGGAGGGCTTTATTTTCTCAAATTTGGAAGCAGCAGACAGTTTTTTTGAAACAAAATTACAGGACATGTTTATTTTTCTATAGTTCTGAGGAACTAATATATATACTGTCATGTTGATGGAAAATCAATCATGGGCAGGCCCCTGCGTCCGGCTTTAGGTGTCGTTTATAACAAAGATCCAATAAAAAACATCATATTTTAAAATAGAGTTAAGTAAATTCAATATTAAAAAAGGTTGGATTTTAGTTTATTATTATAATGGATAAACAGTACATGCAGAGAGAAATTTATGATGCAAGGTAGAAGATATTGTTCTGAATCAAGTTATTTTGGGTTTGTACAAATGTCAAAAGTTAAATTTTTACAAACTAATATTGCTTATCAATGACTTCCAAGGAACATCAGACTATATAGTATTATGTAGAATATGTCACATGACCTATGATTAAGTCATTATGATTCGAAGCAGAAATCTGACAAAGTGAGATGAGAAATTTTTACTTAATTCAGTGGAATAAATAGTTAATGTAAGCTGTAAAAATGTTTTCTTGTTAACTATAGAATGGCAGTTGTAAATAGTAATCCTTCATACGCTGTAAAAAAAATACCCCCGAAGTGATTTAAAGTGATTTTGCTTTAGCTTGTAATTATCATGAAATATCCATGCAAGTTCACATAAATACTTAAAACATTATATCAGGGAATAATTAATCTGGTATGGTATGGCATTGCAAAATGCTATGCAACATGACAAAAATGTTCTTCAAAAGCAAAATTTTATCTAGTTGAGTTCATAAGTATATATAATTAGGAATATTAGTTATTAATAAGAGACATAATATCAAAGCCTTCAGAACTGCTACACAATTTTTTTTATTTATTTATTTTTTTTTTTAAAAATTTAAAAATTTAAAAAAAATTCAAAACACTATTTAAAAATTTGTTCTCTGTATTTATACACTTAGGTTAGAGTAACAGTAGCTTAATATCTCAAACATTTGTATTTGCTGGAAACCTGAGGGACCCCTTTCTGCCAGTACTGCATCCCTTCCACTGTATCACTCCCAGTCTAAGCCAGTGACAAGTTTAGAACTCTCAGTATCTGTCACCTGCCATTTGGGATGCTTCATTTTCCCCTTAGAGATGAGCTAGGTGATACCTTAAATGAATTTTAGATGGACATGCCATGATCACAGTTTATCTTTCGGAGTAAAAGAATGTTCAAGGGATACTACGGTGGCAGGCAAAGTTACCCTTGTTTATTATCAAGAGAAAACTATTTAACACTGTTTAGACGTATAGTGTGTTATATCGTAAGAGCCTCCAACTTGAGATACAGGATGGTTGAATGAGCAGGTTCTCACCTATTTTCAACAGCTAAATCCTCCATATTTCTCGTTAGTGTCCTACAGCATAGCCGGCGGTCTGTGATGTAATCATCGTAGATGTTCCTCAATGCCAAGTACTTTCCTATTGTAATCTTCTTGTTGAGTAAACCGTGAAATTATTATTTTTCACTGCGAAAAACTTATTTTATATATAATGAAGAAAAACAAAGAGTACATTATTTTCATCTCAGTTGCCATGATGACAGCTATAAACTCACTCTTCAATAATTCAAAAAAGAATTTCAGCTCCGGGAATATCCAAGTTAGTTACATTTATAAACTGAAGTAGCTGGTTTAGTTGATTTGAAAGGGTATTACCCAAAACAAAAATTTCCCTAACAAAAAAGGAAATATGGGAGGTGAGCATTTAACGTACATCGTTAGTTTGTTGAATAAATGTGGTCACAGATGTTTAAAATCTTGAGGTCTGTTTTCTCTATAAACAAGCATTTAATTAAAACATTTCACGAATCTATCTATAGACCAATCAAACTATGAGAGCAGAGGCACTTAATAAATTTAACATGTACATTATACTTTGCATAAAAGAAATTGTAAGTGCCAATATAAACATCTCCACAGGATGATCACTTGTGCAATAACCGGTGCTGTGGCTGAAAATCCTGTGATTTTGAAACATGTATTCATTCTTCTAAGAATATAGGGAATTTAGAAAGTTGGTCTTCTTCTGTTCCCTGAAACAAGACCTCAGTGCAGTGTCACAATGTGTTCAATCTGGTCGTTTATCTCCATTAGTATTTGTAGAAGAGTCGTCAGTTTTCGCATGGATACACTCGCTTTCTCTCATCAATAAGAGGACACACTAACGAGTTGAGTCTGTCCAGACTGATCCAGAGATCAGAAAATCTGAAAGCAAATTTATACTTGAAACACACCAGCTTCGTAATCCACATTTTGAAAAGAACTTCAGCTTTTGATATATAAATACAGTAAGCTGGACAAATATCGTGGAATAGTTTTCAAATAAGCAATTACACGATTGTAATGTGCAGGTAGCTATAAGCCTTGGGGTCACTTAAGACTATTATAATATTAATTCCTAAAGGAAGCAAAAAGTAAGGCAGTGAAAATTGTGATATATTTTTTTCTTCTGTATAAATTTGTATCATGTTTGTAATTCATAACAATCGAAATACAGTATGACAAATTTGAGACTTTTTCATGAATTTATAAATTGTCCTTAAAACATGCATGGTTAAATGCACCGTTATGTAAAGTATTTATACCGTTGCTATGTCTGAGTGGGTAAAGGCGGTGGCATTTAAAGCAATGAGGCTTAGCAATCGGAAGGTACCAGGCCGGGGTCCGTAAGGTAGGTTTTTTATCCACGAGCAATCTACGGTTTTCCCCATCTGAAATGACTTTCTAAAGTTGAAAAGATTCCAAATTCGCGTTAAAATATTGAATTGGAAGCCACCCAACGTGTAAGTTGTAATCCATAAGCCCTTAGGGGTTTCTCCCAAAGTGTGGTAACATAACTGCTGATTATTATGATTAAGTATATTGTGAACTTTGATATTTTCAAATAGAGGCACTTATTTTAGGCAGAGTTACCCATCGTTAACCATCTATTTCTAAAACTATATACAGTAGCTCTGTATTTTACCCAAAAGAGGCGGTAGAACTGGGTTCTTGTTGATAAATTTTAATATGCTAATTGATAATAATTAAATTTAAAAACAATGTAGCTCATTACTTTAATGGCAACAAGAAGACAGTAAAGTTTCTTTTCAAATAATGAAGTCAGTAAAATTTGATAAAACTTTCTAAGTTTGTCAATTTGCCACATATGGCATTCGAGGAGGATTAATATTTCTTTCGAAAGAGTCTGCATGGGCAAAGTAAAAAATTAATGTTGATTTATAAAAACCTATAAATGAATTTGTTAATTACAGTACTTTGCTCTGCATCAACCATCAGTAATTTATTTTTAATACTTTGTTAAAACATTCTTGGAGGGTGAGTGTCTTATTCGGTCAATCACACTCTGACTTTTGAATAATACTTGGTATGTTTCGTAAATTATTATTCATCAAATTCAAAAAACAAAAAGAGACGGATGCTGTAATCATATGTATGACTTTTAAAACTTATTCAGAGAGAGGGGCCCAGGTCGATGGCTGGATATATAGTCAAATCATATCTGAAGGGTTTCAAGGTAAATATGTGGAAAGAAAATATCAAGTAACTAGATCTGAGATGCAGATGTACAACATGGCTCTTAGCAAATGGCTTAGCTCATCACCGCCTTTAAAGGAGTGTGTTTGTCCATTATATTAATCAACTTTATTTTCCTGGAAAAAGAATTGTCATCCATATTTTCTTATAAAAAGGTTATCATATTTTTGACAACTGCAGTAGCTGTTTACAATTTCACATCTTTAATTTTGTTTTAAATCTTTTGTGAGGTAATAGTAAGGGTATTGAAAGGTTTGGAAAGAGAGGGGGGGGGGGGTGGGGGGGGGGGTTGGGGGGAGAAAGTAATTTTGGAATAAGGGATAAATAATAAATGATTAGAGTAATGGTGTAAAGGGGAATGCATATCTGCATTTATTCTTTAAAGCTGTATTGTGGTTATAATGTGTAAAGGTTGTTCATATACCAGTATAAAGGCATATTAAAACAGTACGTACCATAAGTTACACATTTAAGTGGATATGTATGTATGTATGTTGTATATATTTTAGATACTCCTGCAAGCAGGAACTCGCAAAGAAGCCATCATTGGCTTATCAAACCACAAGCTGACCGAAGTCAGTCTCTTAGATTCATATTTAATGTCCATGATTATGAATTGTCAATTGTCAACAACTCTGTAACTAGACGACATACATTAATCTTGGAGTGACGCGAACCGGGGACCTTATATGATTGAAAGGCACCGGTGTTAACCACTGAGCTAACACTCCTAATCTAGCTTATTAGGATATATTCCTCAGTTTGACAATAGCTATCTGGTCACTACCAGTTGACTATTCCAAACCTAGTGCAGTTTAATCAAATACATGTACAGAACATCACACAAACTATATGCAATGTTAATTCCCTTCTTTTTTTTTCATTCACAAAACTGTTGAGTTGTATTCCCTGTACATGTGCGACCAAATTCGGCAGGTAAAGAAAGTTTTCAGAATATAACTTTTCCTTCGATGATTAAATGTTGCACCAGCACATTGTAACAAATTCCTCAGTACACTTCATGTTTTTTTTGGATTTTTTTGGGGGGAATTTGGAAGACCATTTCAGATACGAAAAAATGCAGGTTTCTCCTTTAGAGATGAAAGTTCCACCTTACTGTGCAGTCAATCAGCAGCTGGGCTTGAACTGGCCTTGAACTGGCCATGACTTTCCAGATATTCTATTATCTGTTTGCTTCTTAAATGCCACTCCCTTTATCCACTTGACCAAAGCATAGGTTCTAATTTTGTTTGCACTGCTGACAACACTTGAAGCTGCTTTATTCAGCTATAGGCTTAGTTTTCAGCTAGACTAACACATTGGAGCAACTAAAAGAGCCCTCATACAACTTTAATGTAAGGATTTCTGCACATTTTAATTCAGGAATGTTTTATCTACTGTACACCCTTGCCTCTATCAATTATGTATGATTACTGGCCTTCGCTTGGCAGTCTGCAATTAACAGTCCCTGCTTATTAATATCAGTTTCAAGTACATGTTGACTTGCACAAACAGTAGAAGATACTTCAGTCTGTCAGGTCATGGCAAGACATGGCCTTCTTTTCCTCTTAAGTGTCAGGGATATCTTCGACGACGGTATATTAATATATATATATATTAATGGAAGATCAGATCCTCTATTTTTTGGGAGGTTGCAGGGATGGGGGAGGGGGAGGAGCTATGCTATACCTACTTCAATATTTTATTAAGCCAGTATACTGTATTGTCGTGTACTCGGGTCAAATCTATAAATCGTATCGTTTTAAATCTAGCTTTCGCAGATACTTTTGAGAAGTCTAGTTTCTCCATTTTGTAACAAAATTGGTAAAAATTTATTAACAATCACTTTTGGCATCAACCTTTAATTGTAAATTAAAACAACTTTTCATTTGTTGTACGTGGCACTGCATTACAGGTCTCCCCTAAAAAAATGTTAAAAGCAAATTAAACCAGTCTCCTGATCTTCATAAATCTTATATGTTAGAGATAATGGTAGTGAAGAACTCCTACAAAACAGCTAAGAAAAAAGTGGGCCTCATCTGGGAAATATCAAGGTTCAAAGTCATTTCCCAGAGGTCTATGATATGCACGTGTCACATGTGATGTGATGTGTGAAGAATTATATGATTTTCCCCCTTACTTTAAAAAATTCTCAGTTGGTTTAAATAATTAAAGAAAATATTTTATCATTGTATTTGTACTTTAATTGTTTCATATAAACTACTGTATTATATGAACTGGTGCCTTATTGCTATATAGTGAAAGACTTACATTTATTACTCTGGAAAAGATGATAAAGTCTTTCTCCCAAACTTGTGCAAAGGCCTAATTTCACAATGTACCAGTTTCAACTTAATATACAGATACTGCGGTCTCATAAATACAGGTTACAGGCAAAAAGGTTGTCATTTTAATCAAGTGCTACATGGACATGTGTAAAATGTAAACGCTGGGGCATGAAATGGATCTTGCAGTATAAGCAAGCCTATCAGAACATATTCTAATAGAATTTTAACAGAATGCTATTATGGTTAACGCCGGTGCCTTTCGATCATAAGGTCCCGAGTTCGAGTCACTCCAAGATGTATGTCATCCAGTTACAGAGTTGTTGACAATTGACAATTCATAATTATGGACGTTAAAATATGAATCTAAGAGACTGACTTCGGTCAGCTTGCGGCTTTGATAAGCCAATGATGGCTTCTTCGCGAGTTCCTGCTTGCAGGAGGATCTAAAATACATACATGAAAATATTAATTTAATTTGAAATGCTGAATTTGGTTTCACTTCTAAAATTATGTTTAAATTGCAATCAATGACAAAACACAAAACAAACAGATCTAGTTAACGATGTCAATACCACTATAATTATTTTATGACAAACTGATTTTTAAATATCTCAAATCTTATCAATCAAATTGATTCCCAGACTACAAGTACCTAATATCAGCCAAAAACCCATTACTTGTAATCATGGGCAGATCCATCACCCTCTCTTTCCTCTGCTTGCATCTACTCTCCTCAGCTTCTCCATGCCTTCCCTACAGCCTCCTCACCCTCAAATTCCTCCTCTCAAATTTCTCATAGTCTCCTCCATCTCCTCCTCTTCCCCTCTTTCCTTCTTCCTCTTCATCTCATAGATCCCCCCTACCTTTCTTCTCTCTCCTGGTTAGCTTCATCACCTTGTAATTTCTTATTCATTCTTCATTTTTTGTGAGAATTTAGAGTTGTGAGTGCATCAATCTGTGACATGATGGCATTCAAGGGCTCTATAGTATAACCCTATCATTGCAATTAACACATGATATTATAAATTGCCTTCAATAACCATGACATATATAATATCTCATATTCAAGTGTTTTACCCCAAAATGCATCAATTGATGTTCTTCCTATGACATTAACAATTAACGAGTCCATTGATAATGGTTATTAAAATTGATTCTTTCTTTTTCACCTTGTAAAATTATGCTTATTACAGCAGCATATATGTCATAGCTCTGACCAAGCCAGGTATTTAAATATGGACACCCCTGTGACTAACTGAACGATCTGTCTACAGGTGTGATTGCAATAACTGATATATAGCTCCATGTTAGTGAGTTAATATACCAAATACATGACTTTAAAAAATTTTTGTGTCTTATAATTCAGTGTATATCATCTGCATTTTTCTCTATACTTTATGAACAAACCTTTGGAATCTTCATGATATCATCATATTGCAATTTTGGCGTGACTATCAAAATTAAAGCCCCAAAAAAGGTACTGTATAATACAAAATGCCACAATTCTTCCAATTTTCACATTGGATCTTTTGTTTTGTCATCAGGCAATCCAGCCCGAGAGATGGCCAAAACCACGGGTAGGTTAAACAGCGGTCTACCCCAGACTCCTCCAGCGAGAAGAAAGTCAGACTTGGATGAGTTTCGTAAAAGTCTTCCGATATTTGCCATGAAAGATGAGATCATCAGATTGGTTACAAACAACAGGGTGACGATCATTTCTGGTGAGACCGGATCTGGGAAAACCACACAGGTAACAAGGATTTCAGTAATAAAATTTCTATATTAATATCATTTATATATATATATGTTTTTGTTTTCCCACAACAGGGACAACTTTTGAGGAAGTTAGTGTCTTCTTTTTCTTTTCTTTCTTTTTGAAAGATCAGTCTTTAAACGATATATATTGTCCATGACAACAAAGCTTGGAGATGTTAAGATCATATGTAAACTTTAAAGGTCAAAAATTGAGTGAGTGCAAGTTATAAGTTATAGCCCGGCAGCCCAGTGCACTTTGATCAAACGAACGAGGTACCAATATCTGAGTATTGGAACATTTGTGGAAAAACCCAGTATATCCAAAAGTGGATGTCTGCCGTGGTCCCTCTGCTGCATGTGGCCCCTGGGGCCGGTTAAAGGGGGCCCAAAAATGCATCTGATCAAACGAACGAGGTACCACTTGAAACCAATGTCAACTTAATGCATGAATGCCACATAGTACTGAATGGCCCATGCCAGACAAATTTTCTGCTGCAAAGGGCCCGCCAGACGCCCCAAAAGGGCCCCTAAAAATGCATCTGATCAAACGAACGAGGTACCACTTGAAACCAATTTCAACTTAATGCATGAATGCCACAAAGTACTGAATGGCCCATGCCAGACAAATTTTCTGCTGCTAAGGGCCCGACAGACGCCCCCAAATATGGCCCAAATGCCCATTATCGTAGCATTGACCCAGATTAAATATGCAAGGTACCACTCAAAACCGGTTTGGAATGTTCGGGTTGATCTTACAGACTATGGAAATCATCATGCCAGACAAATTTTCTGCTACAAAGGGGCCAACAGACACACTAAAAAAAGGGCCCCCAAATGGGCTATGATCAATCATAGTTGGTATCACACAAAACCAATATCAAATGCAAAGGTTCTTTCCACAGAGTAAAGAACTGCCAATGCAAGACAAATTTTCTTCTGCATAGGTCCCACCAGATAGAAAGAATAGGTGGCCCAATGTGGCCCTACATATGGGTCTAAAGAATTGGATATATGTGCCTTGTAACATGACATTTCAAGCTCATGATTATATTAATTCCAGCATAAATTGGAGTTACTGTACACAAGACCAGTGTTTTAAGACCACTGTTTTATCTTATTTAGCTATTCGCTGCTCTAAGCAAAATAAGCCTCTAAATATTTTGGGCTTTGCTGGTCTGGGCAAGAATTACAGTTGCCCACATTATAATTCTAACACTCTGAGGAAGAGTCTTGCCTGGCTTGGATCCACATAACTACGGATGGAAGAGCAAGAATGGGTGCTACAGCCCTGACTGGTTTGAGGGACCGGCTCTCCCAGATCATCTATTCCAAGAGGGGGAACTGAGCGAAGATTTTCAAAGTAGCCGACCAGACGTGGCTTCCGAGTTTGATGCCGATGATTCAAGTACTGAACCATCTTGGAGTGATGACTCCGACAATGAAACATAGATTTGACCTTCCATTGTCTTTTTAGCATCAAGTTCATGGGAATACTTAATTTTCATAAACTTACTAATTATTCTTTTGAGATCTGTCTGAATGGCAAAGTGTCTTATTACAATACACACACTCCAGTGTTTAATCACTGTCAAGAGACATGAATTCTCAGTTCTTATACTTCGAAGCAATACCTAACATGTGTCATGTTCAGAGTAATCAAATAGTGATATTTTGTTACTATCTTTGCCAATTATGATTTTAGTACATTTTAAACTAACAAGATGACTTTCTTGAAAGGTAAAAGATTCCTTCATAGATGAAAACAAAAACCCTCATCTAGCATTCATATTTCTGAAAAATGGATGCCACATCTATTTGTTGGACTTGTTACAAGCTATTCGAAAAGAATTAGTGTAATGATGGAAGTTCTAAAAGACCAAGATGGAGTAATATAGACCAATTACTCATTTTATATTTTGTATCAAGGAATGGAGTCATACGTGGTGATATCAGTGTCTGTTTGTTCAATCTTAGCATTTTAAGTCCTTTAAAGAGTGTACCTAGCATAAAGGTACATATACATTTCTATGCTTCAATTATGTATCTTTAAAAAACCATATTGGACAGTTTCAACCCAAACCTTTATCGTTAAGTACACGTTATACAGCATTTTCACCATTGTTTGATTTTTGTTTCTTTGTCTGAGCTTAAGAAACAAAACAATCTCTTTTGTCCGACTATGTATGTCTTAAGATGACACTTAAGCGTTCTTTCTCAAGATTTTAAACTTTGTAGATTTACAATGCTAACGTAAACACAGTGTGTTAAGATAAAAAATGATTTTGGGTTTCTTATTTACAATACATAAACTGATTTTAATCTGCTCCAGTGTTTCCAGCAAAGCAAAGTAACTGTCAAGTTAAACACTGCTCACGATACAAAGTACTGACTGGATAAAAGGAAAAAGAATGGATAAAAGGAAAAAGAATGGATTTGAGAATGCATTATAACTGTCAGGATCTCCCTCAAAGACTGAGTTCGCGTCATTTTAGTTTTGCCCAATAAAATGTTCAGTAATTGATACACCTACTAGTATACTAATCTCATTATTCCATTGGCCTATGTAGAGGGAAGGAATTTGAATAATTCAGGATGTTCTTGATTGTTATAGATTGGTTTCTTGTGGTATCTTAACTATTTAAACTGCATATTTTTTTATCTCAATACATTACATGTATAGAGATGTTGTAACAGTAAGTGGGAATCTCTCCTCTCTAAAAAAAGTTTCAGCATCTTCATAAAAAGTTCGTTTTCTCTGGAATTTCAAGAGCAAGTGTATATTATATAGGTCAACAAAAGTTACTATTTTTT
>JAIPMN010009145.1:2466-12639 GCA_020650975.1 Apostichopus californicus | reverse complement strand
CCCCCCTCCCGTAGACAAACGTCTGCCCTGCTTATATGGCGCATACAAAGGAATACAAAATACAGCTCTGAAACTGTAGTTACAAAACCTGTACTATTCTGTCAAATTAAATTAAAACAATAAAGTCAACACCGCCTTCCGTTGTCATCCTTTCATGTTAATGAATGTAGCATATTAATGATAATAACTGAGCATGCGCAGTATTTATCTGAAGCTTTCATGCACTGTGCGTTTGGAATAGTCTCAGTTGATAATCGATACAAGAAACGATGCTATGAATCATGGCTAGTTCAGAGAAAATGGACCTGTCAGGTGATATAATGAAAGACATATAGAATAATACGTAAAACTAAAGCTATTGCCGATTTTCTTGTATAACCATTATGTCCTATTGAAGTTTCTAACGAATAACCAATTCTCTGTATAATGGTTCAATGTGAATGAATATTTCACTAAGAAAAGAAGGGGGAGAGAAATAAATCTAATGTAACGCGAAAACTTCAAAAGTTCACTAAAGATGAACAAGTTTGTATAGAGTCTTCACTCGTTTCAACGCTTTTAAATGATGCATAAAAATCAAAATGGCGGATTATGTTTTCGACGTCAAATTAACATAATTAATAGGCATATAATTTATTCACATGCGTGTTTGGCACGTACAGCACTTGAAACTCCCACGGATGAAAAGAAGACGAGGAAGAAAAAGAAGAAGAACAAGAAAATAACCGGGTTGATATTTGAGTTTGATGTAATCAAATCAGATGTCATCTTAGATTCAGAATATTATCAAATATGGGGTAATGAAGTATTTGCCTTGAGAGCGCACGGTGTTCAAGTGGTTAAGGCAGTGTACTTGTGATCTAAGACTTGTAGGTTCGAGTCCTCGCCACGTTGCGTCCTTGGACAATGCACTTTATCTCCATTGCATCTCTTCACCCAGGTGTATACAATGGGGACATTTGAGATAAATTGTCAGTTGGGAGCTTTTTAGCTGCTGCCATGTGGAGGGATTGTCTCTATGTTCACCCGATACCCATAGCTAGTACAGTAATTACTGTTCATGTTCCACAACCGTGCATCAGTAACTACTGCGCTGTGTTCGCAACACGGTAACATGTGTTACAGTTGGCACAGTAATTACTGGAAAGCTGTTACACGTCGACAGTCCGACAGGTGAAAATTTGCACTATGTTTGACAGATTATCATTGATCGGGGTAAATATTGTTTCGCGACTTCAGCACCGTTTATGTTATCTGTGGATATGTCTGCCCTATATAAATCTTCAATATTATTATAATATTCATATTTACAATTTACCATACGTTATAACGTTGTATATATCATCGCGAATACTCGACGAGCCTTTAAAACATCACTGCGTGTAATTTGTGGCTGGTACATATGCTTTCTGACATTTCAGAAAGTTATTGGAGCGAACGAAGTCACTCACAGCTGCCAAGAGTATGTTGTGACGTAAATGCCTCTGTGGTAGACTTCTATGCATTTGGTTATCTCTTATGAGGAGTCAGAAATGTAATTATTTACTACCGAAAGAGCAATTAAATTATCCGTGCATGAAATTTGAGAGTAGACAGTGAACAGTATAACGTTGATCTTGACATTGGCAATGTTGTAGTTTTCCAAGAACCAAAACCCGTCGCAGTTTATCAAGACATTATACAATACTTCATTTCCCAATCATTTCCCAACACCCCCCCCCCCTTGAAATCCTGTGCACATTAGTGTGCCAATGGATACTGAAATTTTGTGTGTTATAAGTGAATTTATTCACCAGACCCAATATTCAACCAAACTAATCCACAACCGTCCCCTATTACCTACCTAGATCAACCGCACTCCATCCCCACCCCCATCGAATTGACCACATCCCTGATTGAATTTAACAAGAAAATGAAATTCAACTTGGTCACATTTATAAGATCTAAAAGATTATATAAAAAAAAACTCATCAATTTCAAGACGGATTTACTTCTCAAGGTAAAATTTCACTGATGGATGGGAATTCTTAACCGGAAAAATATCAAGGATATTAATTTATTATCTCCCCCTGTATTTTCAGTTATATCTATACGTTGTCAGCAATAAATCAAACTTGAGTTTGCTCATGTATGCGTGTCAACCTCTCTACTCTGAATATCTCTCTGTACAAAATGATTTGATTTCTGACGGAGAGAGCCCTGTCAAAACACGTTATCGATTAGGTAATATATTGGTCAAACAAACCGTGAAAGATTTTTTTCGGTGGGGTTGGGGTGGGGGGAGGGGTGTCTCTGCATCAACTTCGTAGAGGAATATGTTATCTTCAAAAATGTATATTTCTATGAAAGTATTATAAACAACACGTGATTTATTGATTATTGCTGATTTATTGGAAGGGGTATGTCGCAAATAATATTTAATTTATTTGTTTACAATTCGACTAGTTGTTATCGTGATATTTATGTTTTGTTTTTCGTTCTTACCAAACGTGTAGAAGGATGTAAGCTCATTGGACATTGAAAACCAAACTCAGCCGCCCTGAATAATTTCTTTTTCATAGAATTTGTTTGATTGTCAAAGAATTTTCTTTGAACATTCTTGTTTGACAAGACATATTCTTGAAAATTCACCAAGATCCATTGTCAAAGAATTTCTTCGAAAACTTCAGACAATTTGCCAAAGAATTTCCTTGAAATCTAAGGTAAGTCTAAATAAAGGAAAGGAAAGGAATTATAAACACTCCAATAAAGACTGCTTGGAAAAAGTGGTTATACTTTCGAAGATGTGAGAACAATTCAACAATGAGCATAAAGCGAACTCATTATGCAAACTCAAATGCATTTTGGGTAATATTGCCTTGTACCTAAAATTCATTGAAAACCTGCATTTTTTTCTGAGAAAGCTATATGGAGTGCCTTTCTCAAAAGCGATTTAGAAATTGCCGGGACGGGAAGCACAGGTTTTTCTTTAGGTTTAGTGCCGTTATTTGGTTTTATCATGGAGGTATAACAGACCTCCATGGTTTCATGTGAAAACCTTATCACAAGCTCTCATGAAGGCAGAAGCCAAAGATGAGAAAGTAAGCTGTCATACCATAGTTTGTTTTTCCTTCAATCTGCCACTTTACGAAAAAGTACCGTAAAGTGGTATTTAAGACAAATTTTGTCGAGCTTGCTATTCAAAGGAAGAGTAAAGAACAGAAACACGTATACACCAAAATACTTTGATCTTCTGAGGGTTTCAAATGTCACACATTTATCGAAATTATTTAAAAAGTTATTGAAAAATTATTCATTGAATCCTGGTATACTCTACAGACCAATTGCAATGAAGAATGTCATGTTATAGCGTGAATTGGTGATAAAATGTCCAAGACATTAATATCATTAATAATAATAATAATAATAAGAAGAAGAAATTACATTTATATAAAGCGCTTAATACAGCGCGTTTCAAAGCGATTTACACAGTAGGAAAGAGACAAAGGAAACCAAGGAAAAAAAGAAACTAGGAGTCAAACAGAAATGTTTTAAGTTGTCTCTTGAAAATACAGAGGGAGGGAAAGTCACGAACGTGAAATGGGAGTTCGTTCCAAAAAGAAGGCGCATCGACAGAAAGGCACGATCGCCATAACGAGTGCGGGTAAACATGGACCAGGAGTTAATTGCAAATTGCAAATGCGCATGATAAATATCATTAGAAGTGGCAAATATTTGTGTGCTCTCTATATAGGCCTATATCGTTCTTACATCCTAGTGAAACACCCATTTTTCAATTTATTTTTTAACGAGATCACATTTACCTGGTGAACAATATTATGAATTATTGTTTAAAAGTGAACATCATAAATATTCATCAACTTGTGAGCATGCGTATTCCGACACGATGACGTATCAAAGGTTTTACGTAATAAGATTAATTCGTTCTTTAAAATTAGTGTTTGTTACGGAATCGTATCAGCCTTTCTGTGGTTACGAAATAATATTATTCACGATCCTCGATACTTTAATCACCAGTAATCCACATTTTTGCAAATATTTATAGAAAATGTTCCATTTTGAAGGATTAATGCGAAGGAAATGGACATTTTTACATTACTCCAGATACATTTCGTATGAGATGATTTAGATTTATTTTGCTGTCGCGTAAATATCCCCAGTTGTCATGACAATGTTTTCAAACTGTCAGTTTTGATGTTTCATGTGATGGTTATAGCGATGAACGATTCCCTAGTTACATACGAAGTTGTAGTAACACCTGGTGTTTATATTATAACCTGTCTACGATAATCAGGAATCGATGCGTTATGTTTGTGGAACAGACAAGTAAAACTACTGTATGGTAACTGGAAAGGTTATTTACATTATTTGCATATAGACATCACAAGGGGACTGGAATCTTCTCGCCATATATATTTAACATATAACAACGTACCGTTCGCTTGGGTAGCATTTATAAATGGAACAGATCTAAGTTCTCTGAAAGCATTAGTGTACTAAATGATAAATTATATTATTGTGATATTATTAAATATTTTTAACATTTATTTATATAATATTTTTAATGTGGTAGACATTTATTAAAGACTTTTCGGTAATTTTGTTCCCCAGCTATATAATGACTTCCCAGATTCCCAATCTGTGGGTGGCAAGAGGGAGAAAAACGTTTGATAAGAGACCCCCCCCCCCATCCTTTTCCCTATACTCACCGTTGGTTTCACATTTTTCGTGAAGCAAGTTATTTATACTGTATTACTGCTTCTGGTTTTCTTTACCGACACTGCATACATACGTCTGATTCTTGAACTATTGCAGCCGGACGGAAAGCATACAGAGCCCTACCCATAAAAACCAGCTATTACGTAATAGCTCCATGGTCCGATCAACCATGTGATTCTGCAAACGCACATTTACTTCACAAGTACAATGTTCCCTTTATATTCTACTAAAATAATCTTACACTTAGCATCTTTCTTAGACCAAGTAACATATCTACACACACGCAGACACACGCACACATACTGTATTATTCAACAAACCTGCATGTAATTATGGTTTGGCAGGCTGTGTGTTAATTGAAACTATATCAGCATCTCTAGTAGTCTTTTGTTTTAGTTCAAGTTGTTTGCATGCAAGATGATAACACCCAATTATATTATATTTGCAGATACTGACATTATCTGTATATGATCTAGATGTTAACCCTTTATCAAATCAATAAAATATCCCAACATTGAACAAATACGCTACATCAGGGATTTCCATTCAACGTTTCTACCAGAGCAACATTAAATAGGGTTGGAGCAAAGGGCCAAAAACAGCATGAAAATCTCACCATACTAGTATTAAGCAATATGCATCTTAGGACGGTAGAGTGCTCAGACCAAAGGCCTTTCAGGACCCACGTAACTGATTAATGGCAGATAATGAGCCATTTCTGTTTCGCGAGGCAGGTTGAAATCTTCCGCGGACCGGATTTCGCACCAGTGCCACCTATTATATTAAGACCCACTGTGTAACATTCCTATGTACCATCGTAAACGTACATACAATATTATCGTATAGTCAGTATTGCGAAGTTCGGAACACTGCGAAGTTTGGACACCCCTAAGAAATACACGATTTCACCATGACAACCTACAGAAAGAGCCAATTTCACCAAAAAGTACGAAGCTACAGTTATTTTCTCTCCAAAATGACCCGTGTGCAAGCAATTACATATTTGTCAATAAAAGGAAGTTATAGTTTTGGGGTGTTTAATGCTTAGGTGTCCGAACTTTCGCAGTGTCCATGCTACTATATAATATTGAATACGTATATTAACTTAAGACAAACTTACCGTGGACCCACGTAATCCTCTTCTTTGTCATTTGCTGTTTGTGATCTATTCTCAGAATCTCTCTTGATAACGCCCGCATTATGTTTTCTCACGTATATGTATATTCGAAGATAACACATTACAATCAGTAGCAAGCTCACAGGGTAAAGCCCCACTGCTTGCGCGAAGTCGTATGCGTTGGATACATCAAGCTGTGCGCACACTCCATACTTTCTATTGTACCCTATTTCGCCTGCGCCTAACACAGTGGGGATCGCTGTCTGTAAGAGGGGAAGCGCCCATAACATAACTACCCACGCCACAATGATACGGTCAGTAAAGATCCGTCCGTACCACATAGCCTTCGTGATAAGTATAAGTCTGTTAAACGCGATGGAAGCTAATGTATAAAGCGAACAGCCGACACATGTAAACATTGTCCAGGCGGCGAGGGTACATAGTTGAGATGGCCCGGGGTATCTCTCCATCCCTAGGAGGGCCATGACGTTAAAGGGTAGAGTCAAACCTGTGACCAAGTCAGCAAATGCTAGATTTAATACAAATGCATTAGTAGCTGTCCACAGTTTCTGTGATATCAAGACCGATAATACTACTAATGAATTGCCGATTATCGATAACATCGCGATAACAATAAAAAACATTGCAACAACACACCGTTGTTCATAGGTAAATACAAAAGCGTATTGTGTCTGGTTTTCCATTTTGAACCGCGATGTGGCATCGATTTTCTACTTCCAGATGAAAGAGTGGTTGGAATAAATACCGAAGACTAACAAACAAATCGATGGACAGTTTTCATTTGATTTTCTTCACCTTGGGCCAAAAATTTCACAATTATAGACAAATTTGTCTTTTTCTTTATTCCAGCGACGATATTGATTTGACCAAACCTTGTCCCGATCTCACAAAATCATAACATTCTGTTGCGTTATGGATTAAATAATATATTTGGTCGATGTTACTGTATTATTATAAACTCAGTGAGACAAACGCACCACAATGGTCTTGGTTAGGCGCCTCTTTTAACGTTCGTTCCACATTAAGCTCTCGTGATAGGTAATGAATTGCTATCGGTTAAAGATGACAAGCTCATCCTTAAGACATCCCAATCATATAAACATCGTGATCACTGTAAATGATTTAAGAATCACAAAAAACAATTCCCAAATATAGAGTTGAATTTTTAATTCAAATATTCCATAATAAGACGTCACAGCTCTTTATCTTCCGGTAGAATTATTCAATAACATAAGTTTCAAAAACATAATTTTTTTACTTAAATCGTGTCTTCAATTCTTTCTTAGATTTTCCAAATTTCCGGAGCAAATGTTATTGTATAAAATCATTTTCCCATCACGAGATATCACGACAATAAAACATCCGTGTTTGGGTATGATTTACAGTTATGCACCGATTCAAATCCAAAAATAATCCGTTGTAATAGTTGCAACCATATGAATAGAATTTGGAGGAAAGTAAGGAAAACCGAACCTTTGAAAGAAAAAGCTTTGATAAATAACTTATATTTTGTTGCTTATCTCCCAGGAATTTTACCTTAAAAAAAAACTGTATGATCCTATTACATTCGTTCCTTTTTTACTTAAATTACTAATATTTCAGGTAAAAGATACGACCAGTAAAAATAGTTTTGGAAATTTGAGATGATTAAAAAAGCGGAGTTTTGTCTTTGAAGCATAAAGCTAGCTCACATTTTCATCATGGTTATGATTTATAGCCATAGATAGGTAATTACTGTAATGTAATACCATGGAGCTATATTGCCACTACACTGATACACTGTCAGTTTCAACTCCCGAGGGAATAAATCTTAATATCCACTCACGGTGGTAGAATGATAAATCACAAGGCTAGACTTGCCTGACATACTTTCCGGTCCTTAGGTATTCATAGTCTTTCCAAAAAAATGTATCCCTTTGACTAAAAATGTTCGGATATTTATATTATGTTACCTTTTAGTTGCTGCAAAAAGTCGAGAGGTAGCCCAGAGTGGAAGCTATACACGATACCAACTCCCCAATGAAAATTCCCAGTAAAGTCGTCAGTGTCTGTATAGCAACAACAAAAACTATAAACTTATCTTTTCCAGTTCGAAATGATCGTGTTCGTTATTTTTCTTCTTCAAGAATAATTCACTAGAGTCTTCCTCGGTGTCATATTCAACTTGTTTTTATCTTTAAACTCGAGCTTCAAACAATTTTTCACTCGCTACAAAACCTGAATAGAAACAGAAAACCTTCGATTGGTCTTCAGACGATGTTTCTGTCAAAATATGAAAGATATCCCAGTTAAATTTGGCAGCTGATAGTATTATCCAGGGAGAGAATCTAAAATAACAAGCATCAGTTTATAACCTTGTCTGATTTGCCGACCACTCCAATCACCATTAAACATCAGATAAACGGGTGGATAAAGTCAGTCAAAATCTTCTTATATATTCCCCTTAACCGACGATTCCAAAAAACACTTCACTCTTCACTGACAGATGTTGGTGAGTAACTAAGCGTTATATGCCGTAGAACAGCCGGCTTTTAATAATCTTCTACTGAAAACATCTCTTCACGACTCATTTGAAATTAAACACTGACCTCAAACAAAAATCTGCTTCTTACAGTGATATAGTTGTTACCATGCCTGGCCATGTGTATTTAGCTCTATGGTTACCAAGAGATTTAGTCGTCTGCTTAAACTTGCTTCAAGTCTGCGACCGATATTCATCCACAGTGGAAGATTAATATTTATGTGTAAAGTAGTGTGTTATTTATGCGATAAGCTAAGAGCATGATGACTTCGCATATATAACTGGAACTATAGGTATTATACGCGGGGAAAAGCACGATATGTTATGAATAATTTATTTGAAGATGTATACGTTATGAAGTCAGGGAAGATATTAGTTCAAAATAATGAATGAGAACAGATTGTATTTACAATATCACTAAAGAACCAAATATACAAATTTCAAATACTATTAAATATTAATTTTAAAGTGCATGGTTTTTGCTATGAGTCTGACTGTCTCAGCGTATGTATTCAATTTATTAACTATGTACAAAAAATTGTAACTTTGTTTAGCGTATATTCGCATTGAAAACTGATAAAGGAATACGCAACGCAATATAGATTTTATTTTATATATATATTACGGAACAAGTAATGAGAAAATTTGAGTTTTATAACTATTCCAATTCTTTAGGTGTTATCTCTGTAAAATATGTAAAATATAAGTTGAGAATGTGCTTTCCTTGTAAAATCGGAAATGACATCAGCTTGTCAGTTTAAAACAGAATTATTTATGTTAATTGCATGCATAATTGCACAAATACGATACTAGAACAGATATAAAAGAAAAATTGAAATCTACATATGATGGAGGTGCTTCGTTTTATAATGTCCTAAAAATTATCAAACTCATCTTGTGAAGAATATCCTCCTTTCAAGAACAACAACTACAAAGATATTCAATAAAATGTTATCAAACTGTGCCCTACAGGATTCTTTCCTTGTAATGAATCTACCAGACATATTCGATAAGCAGTGTGGGGTGAGTAATGTCGGTGTTTTCTTTCATGTTAAGATATCGATAGCAAGCATACCTATATGTACATCAAATCCTATGCCTGGTGTTTGCCGTCGAGAGACTTTTAAAACAATGTGCTAATATACGTCACATATGTATGCATGTGTGTTTGTGTAATTTCAATGTTCAGATAAAGATCCCTGGTGAGAAATCGTGTACTAACTTTCCATTAAACATTTTAGTTCACTCTGGAAAGTGGAAACTTGATATGAACGGCATTGAATCATAACAAAACTTACATGTTTATTACTCTATTATACACATTTGAGAATCAAAGAAATGGTTTATTCATTATAGTATGAGTATAATCCGTCATATTAATAGTACTGGTAAAATATTATCATTTTACGAACAGATAAACAACTGTACTAAAGACGACAAAAGATGTAATAATAATTTACACCAATGTAAATTTAATTTACATTTAATTTGCATAAGTTAAAGTACTATACGGACACCCAGACAATTTGCGCCATATTCAGTACATTTGTTGTGTGTAATAATCTCATTGTAAATCTGTTGAAATTTTTCGAAAAGGTCTTATCGTGTACATGATATGCACATTTGAAGTTTTGATAAATCTGCGAAACTCATTAAATATGTGCAAACTATCACGTAGAGTGTTGCGCTCATCAACATTTCTTAGTTTAGGCCTTAATACGTTAACCCCTAATTACAAGCCCACATATGTATCATTTGAATAGTGTGTGTGATGTTCCTCGTTTCAAAGAAGACG
>JAIPMN010009141.1:0-10311 GCA_020650975.1 Apostichopus californicus | reverse complement strand
TTTATCTGGCCAGATATAAATTCCAGATCTGGAGCAGATCTGGCCCAGATTGAAATTCCAGATCTGGGCCATATCTGGATTTTTATATCTGGCCCAGATCTGGGATTTCGGTAAGGGTCACTATGACGAGTGTTAATAGATATAGAGTTAGAAATAGCAGAACATACAAAATTGCCATATAAACATTTGGCAACAAACATAGTAGGAGATTACACCTATTAGAAAAGGAATACCAATTTATATTTTGTAACCGAATAATTAATTCATCTCACGCCTTTTCTGGCCCAAAATAAATCGAGAGGCGCTCCTCTGGACCCCTTCCAGTCTATTCTCTTGAGTCAGATTCTGTGGCCCACAGGCAGGTAACCCATACTCTAGTACAGTGACAACAAGGGATTTAAAAAGCAAAAGGCGGACTTCCTTATTCAGACCAGCTGAAACGGAACGTAAAAAACCAAGCAATTTATGTGCTTTAGTGGCAATCGTGTTACAATGAAGACTCCAGGAGAGTTGGCTGTCAAAGGTTATACCAAGGTATTTATGGGATTTGACAGTGTCCAGTTGAAAACCGTTGACAGAGTAGTGCTGGTTTGGGACATGCTTCCTCCGAGAAAGTCGCATGTGTTTACTCTTGTCAACATTGATTTTCATTTTATTACTGTGGCACCAGTCACGGACTTTATGCAGATCGTCTTGCAGTCTCCTGGGATCTTCATTGTTAGAAACAGAATTATAAATCAATTAATGCATCATCAGCAAACAATAAGCAATGTGAATTAAGGTTTAAAGAAAAATCGTTCATAAAAAGAACAAAAAGAATAGGGCCAAGCACACTACCCTGGGGGACCCCAGATCTGACTTTAACCCAATTAGAATGACTACCCTGGTAATGTACACGCTGGAGTCTATTGCACAGAAAACACTGAATCCATTTCCAAACAGAACCAGTAATATTAAATTGCTGAGAAAGTTTCTTTAAAAGAGTATTATGTGACATTTTATCAAAAGCCTTTGAGAAATCTAAAAATATTGCATCAATAAAAGGTGGATTAATTAAGTCAAGAGTGCTAGCCCAAGAATAAGAAATATTGCACAATTGGGTATTACAAGAATACTGTGGAATGAAGCCATGTTGACACTCAGTCAGCAGGTTATTGGATTGCACATGATAAAGGATAGCATTAGATATAATTTTCTCAAAGATTTTACAAATAATAGAGGTAAGTGCAATCGGTCTGTAATTATGAACATCGGCAGAATCGCCTGTCTTATGAATTGGAGTAACATTAGCGCATCTCCACTGTAGGGGGAGTTGACCAGTATTTAAAGAACAAAGAAAAAGTCTATAAAGAACAGGAGACAACACACTGGAAGATTCTCTTAGCAGAGTAGCAGTAATGTCATCAGGGCCAGCAGACTTATTTACCGAGAGTTGGTCAAGCAGTTTACTAATATCACACACAGTAAAACATAAATGACTCAGGGAAGGGATGTGCAATTTGCAATCTGGAGGATTTAAAATTGGATCCTCTGTGGGGTTAAAAACAGATGCAAAATAAGAATTAAAAGCATCTGCAATATCAGCTGGCCTATGCAATTGAGACGCACCAACCTTAAAGCGTAATGGTAGGTGAGAACGACGCCTACTACGAACAAAGGACCAAAAACGCTTGTAATTGTCTGGAAGAGATAGGAGATCATTAATATATGTCCAATAAGCCTTACTAATTTCAGATTTAGTAAGGTTACGAAATCTCTTGTAGGTGGCCCAGTGGCCCAGTGGACCAGTATAAAAGAATACTTTTGATTTCGGAGACAAAATGTTTGCTTACCAATGGCAAAATAGTTGAACTTTTAAAAGTGAGGGCGTCAGATAAGAAAACATTCTAGTGTCAATATCGTGCAACTGATATGAGGAACACTTAACACAGTACCCAATACACATTTCTGTGAAAACCATATCACAGAACTAGGTCTAGGCTAAGCCGGACTAAATGTAATATGTCTAGAATGGAGCCTGGCACACCCGTATTGTAGTAGTTTCAAATCTAACGAAAAAGGAAGCTGGTGTTGAACAAATTATGTGCAAACGCCTGCTGCAAATTCCAACCCATTAAGGTAATACTTGATTTGTAACGTTAGTCTTACGCACATAAGCTAAGGCCAAGGGCCTAACTTAGCCTAGGCTAGATCTAAGTTATTTATAGCATGGAGGTTTTACCTCCATGTTGTACAGTACACTGTTACTGATCTAACGATAATATATTATGCTAGCCTATATTATTATTAGTTAGCGTCGCAAAGCCTACAGGCAGGTCTAACCACAGGTGCTCCCATCATATGCCACACAGTAATTAGACCTGGCTAACGTGAATTATTTAAATGAAAAGACAAGAAGCTCTCAAGTCTCAGGGCCTATACTATAGTAGTAGGTCTAGGCTCAGTCAACATTAGGCTTACCAAGTGTGAAAATTAAGAGCTATAATTTCAGCCCATACAGTCTCTGGCCCACTACTCCCCTTCATGAAAAGTTAAGTTATCTATTCAAAAGGTTTAGAATGTACCTGAAAGGCACATCTGTACCCATCCTAGCATTTCCTAAAACAATATTATTCTTCTTATAAAATTGAAAAAGAACCTCTTGTCTCATCAGTTGGGAATGTCTCACATTCTGGCAATATCTTGATTGCTCTTGTTGAAAACATGCCTTTGCTCTCTCACACATCTCATAGTAGTTTCAAGAATTATTTGATTATTTGATCTGTTTCTTGTGCTAATAATTCTTTCCATGTATCATTTTAATAAATATTTATAGGTAGTATTCCTGAAAGGATGGAGCCTCTTTTTCTGAAATCTGAACCTGATGATGAATCATTGGCCCAGGATTGAAGGACCAGTGTCATGGAGGCTAGGGAAGAAGACTTACTAGAGAGAGGTACAGTAGGAAAGGCTGTAGGTAGAAATATAGCCGCATGGGACGGGGTTGAGGGGGAGGTTGAAGTAAGGTCTTGTCATTTAAGACTAAGAGATTAATGCTAGACCTAACGTTAGGCTAGACCTATTTCCCATTTGGAAATAAAGAAAAAGTCTACATTATGCGATTCAATAACCAAAGATCTAGCCAAGTAGTAATACAAGCATCAACAATCAACATTGGTCAAATTAATTTTGCAAAGAAAATCTCTGCATGGCTATGCTCCATTACCTTCCAACATTAAAAGATGATTAGCTATGACACTTTCTTAAATTTTGATCAAAATCCAGGGATAGGACAAGAACTAGGCAACACATCAGGAAAAGAAAAAACAAATTAAATAATCCATGTAAACTTTTAAGTCACCAAATATCTATTGTGTTTGTAGCACAAGTAACCCCGTAGTGTAAACACAATATACAGACGTACGTAGAGTATCTCTGGCTGAAACACGTTTGTTTCTCTCTTTGTTCTTATTGAGTATATCAATGCAGTACATTTATGAGTCATGGTAAGTCGTAGCTTCTTTAGAAAGTATCAGCAGAGTATGAGATAACATGTAGTTATGTAGTTAAACCGGAAGTAATAAATAATTGTACACAATTATTTCAATACACAACAATATCCATAGATAGAATATTTTCTCTCAGTAAAATAAATTTACCATTGTTTATTTTACATTTCATTTCTATATACATGTACTTACAGTAATGTTCAACTTTAAAGGCATTGAAGACTCGCCCCAAAACTCATGCGGCCGTCTGAAAAAGTTAACTTTCTGTTGCTTGCAAGTGACGGTTTTGTTCGTGTCGCTACAAAATGCAGACAGTAATGAAACGTGATCCCTTGTTATCTTTAGCTGGACCTGAGATGTCCATCGCTGTATCGTTTATACACTGTGCTGTGGGTATTGACCGCAGCTGTATGTACTGACTGTACACTAGTGTCTAATTGCCGACGGTAGCAAGCTGTGTGTGTATTTTCTGTGATCAATGGTGGTGTATAACACTTCTGTTACACCTCATTTGAAACTAGGTCCGATTACCGGCATTAGACGTTTCTTTTTGCGCGAGTCTTCACACCCTTTAAAGAGGATATATATTGCTTGTGAAAGTTATATAGTATCACATATAATTAGTAACCCAAATTAGATTGCACATATTTTATTTTGTCCGATATGAAACAAGATTGAAAATTAATACTTTACATGTTGTTTTCTCGTCTTATTTGTTACAGAAATCTGTAGTATTCAAGTAGATGATCCAGTGTTGGGGGCAAAGTTTGACAGTATTCGAAGAAACCGTCAAGGATCTGATCCTGATTTTGGCATTTTGCAAGTCGATGGTTCAGTGTTGAATACAGAAGTCGATGGGTCAGTGTCTAATTCCAAATTCCATAGTATTCAAGTAGAGGGACCATTGTCTGAGGACCAGCGCTCACTGCCAGATGGGTGTGATGCCTCTCCTTCTGATGACCAAACCCGAGGAAAGTCAGATCAAGGCCAGACCGGAAACTCGATCGATAAAGAAGATGAGAAGCCAAAAGCCCGGCCTTATAGATGTCAGTACTGCGGCAAAACCTTTTTCACAAAAAGTGGATTTCAAACCCACGAAAGAGCTCATACTGGAAGGGACATATACGAGTGCGGTTTCTGCCGCCAGTTGTTTCCATCTCGTTTCATGTGGAGGGACCATGAGCATATCCACAAAGGAGTTAAACCATTCTTCTGTAAGATCTGTGGCGTGGCTTTTGCATGGCGTGCAGCGAGAAGTTCACACGAGGCAACCCACAAAGAAGGGAAGGGTCATGTCTGCAGTCTCTGCGGTAAGAAATTTTTGAAATATCACTCCCTTCTGCGGCACATAGAATCTCATTCGACAAGTCCGATTTCAATGGACGAAAATCTCGGCAGTAATATCAGTAATAACAGTGCAGAAGATGTTGTTAAAATCCAGCAGGAGTCACAGAATGAAGCACCAAAGAAAAAATCGTTCTCTTGCCCCTTATGTCCAAAGACTTACACCTATCAGATGGGGTATACAACCCACATGATGATTCACAGAGGTGTGAGACCATTCCAGTGCCAGTTTTGTGGTAAGACTTTTACAACCAAGCAAAGTTGTATAATTCACGAGAGGAAACACAGGGGTGAAAAGCCATTTAAATGTGAAGTTTGTTCGAAAGCATTTGCCGACAACGGTGAGAAAAATAAACATCAAAGGACACACACAGAAGGGAAGACCCATGAATGCCCAGTCTGTCATAAATATTTCAAGTTTCTGGAAAAGCACCTTAAAGTTCACACAGAGGGTGGTGAGAAAGGGAAGACACATAAGTGCGATGTTTGTCAGAAACAGATGTGTACGAAAGAGGGACTGAGATCACACGGGAAAATCCTTTCCGGGGTGAAACCCTACAAGTGCCAGTTCTGCCGAAAAGCGTTTGGACGCAGGAACTCCGCCGTCAGACACGAACGGACACACACGGGAGAGAAGCCGTTCATCTGCCGTTTCTGCAGCAAAGGATTCGTGTGTGGCGGTAGCCTGCGTCTGCACGAAAGAATCCACACGGGCGAAAAGCCGCACGAGTGCGGATTTTGCGGCAAAGCTTTCGCGACTCTGACAAACTGTAAAGACCATGAAAGGACGCACACCGGCGAGAGACGTTATAAATGTCAGAACTGTGGGAAGGGGTTCCTGAGGAAAGGACACTGTCTGGAGCATGAGAAGATGCATGTAGGAAAAGAAGAAGATGAAGAAGAAGATGAAGAAATTCGTTATAGCCCTTGCAGCTGAAACCAGTGCATAGCATATCAAACTTATCTATTATAGCTGTGAACATTAAGGTTCTTTTACATGGTATGAGCTGTGAAATGATCAACGATGCATGTAAACATTGTTAACGATTGATACTTATCAGCATAGTTTATCTTTTACATGGAATTCAACTAGTAAATTGTGATGTCATTGGACCTCAATTCAGTATCCAGCTGGGATGGGCAACAATATTTATTTGTGCTGACCATGGCGAAAGTGTATAGCCAGTCGCCGTGCCGCTACACTAGTTAACATGATATACCTACTACTCTCTTGATCAACATGGTAATAATACATCAGATCATAATAACAGATCAGAAAGTGCAACATGTGCATCATTGTCCATTTGTTATATTGAAATATCCTATCACAAATAGGTTCTATATAATCATTCTCCAAAGTACATATTTCATATTTTCCTTGCCTTTTTTTTTGCGCTCCTAGGATTGTTCTTGTCTATTATTTGACATATATGAACTGTTTCATTGCATGTTAATTGTATTGACTATGTTTGATGGACACATTAACCGTGCTATCGACAGCCTTGTACAATTTTTTTGATCTCGAGTACCATTCTATATTATAAATGCACCGTACTTAGTAAAAGGCCGCCAGTTTTTGCCCTAAATGTCAGCATGCTTACATGACTCTGTAAATAATTGCCTATCATAAATACTGACCTGGGTTTAAATTAGACAAAGAAATATCTCAGTGTTACCTAGGAAAATTGATTTTGAAGGTAAGATTTAATATTTGTTGCAGTTTGAGCATGAATTGCCATTTCTCTAAATTCTAGCATATTTTGGGGCCAAGTGTGACAATATACTTTTAATTCTGTGTTGTACTCTTGTATTGTACATTAGAAGTGATACATTACATTTGCTACTGTAATTAACGAATGCACCGGAATTTGAAGTACTGTATTCTGAAGAATTGAGAATACTCTGTGAGTTTGTGTCAGTGTGTGTGCTGTAATCTAATAGAATTTTTTTTACTTATAGTAAGAAAGGTACTTTCCAAAACACTGTACTATGTACTTAAAGTACTACCATGTTAGAGAATTAAAATATACAGTCATTTTCACTATCTAGGATAAACAAAGAGCTTGTAGGACTATTCTTTAACTTTTTGTTATTGAATATTTTTCTTGAACATCTAAACACTTTAATATATTGATATTAAATATTTTTTGTAGTATTTATTGCTCCTAGTTGGCATTCAAGCCTTAAGATATTGCCTTATACTTGCCCATTGCTAGACTTTCATGGTTACTAGTGCTATACTTTTGATACAATTGGCTGCTTATGGGTTCCTGTTGGCTTTATACTTGATCAGGTTTAATATGTATGTATGCCCAGCCACATGTGATTACCCACTGGTAGTGATTATTGTTTGAAGTCAATGAGTTTACCATTGTTAATTCTGTAGATGTGTTTAACAATACAGATATTTTTACACCAAAAAAAAAAGTGTTATTCATCTTTCCATTTCAATAGAAAATGAACCATTGTGATATGCGATACCAGATTATTCCCTGCTGAGTTCGTCTGTTTGAAATACTGGATTTGTAAGCACACATTCTCAGAAAGGAAATTCCACTCTGATCCCTATTGTTTTTGGTTTCGATGATAATCGTAACGTATGCAATCCTGATGGTGTGTGTGTGTGTGTGCATTTGTGACGCTCAACTTGTAAACACGATATATCGGGAAGGTCAGACCAATTTCATATTTAGTGTGTAGAAGTACCACATTGATTACAAGAAGCCTATTGTTTTTGGTGGAGGTCAAAGGTCATTTGGGGTCACCAGGGTCAAAATGTGAAAACCTCATAAACACGATATCTCAATACTGGAAGCTTGGGCCGACCCCTTATTTAGTGTGTAAAAGTACCACATTGACTTAAATAAGCCTATTGTTTTTGGTGGAGGTCATTTGGGGTCATCAGAGGTCAAATTGTGAAAACCTTGTAAACACGATATCTCAAGAAGGAAAGGTCAGACCAATTTGATGTGGTGAAGTACCACACTGATTACAAGAAGACTATTGTTTTTGGTGAAGGTCAAAGGTCATTTGGGGTCACCAGGGTTCAAAGTGTGAAAACCTTGTAAACACGATATCTCAAGAAGAAAAGCTTGGAAGGACCTCATAATTAGTGTGTAGAAGTACCATACTAAGTACAAGAAGCCTATCGTTTTTGGTGGAGGTCAGAGGTCATTTGGGGTCACCAGGGGTCAAAATGTGAAAACCTCATAAACACGATATCTCAATAATGGAAGCTTGGGCCGGCCTCTTATTTAGTGTGTAAAAGTACCACATTGACTTAAAGAAGCCTATTGTTTTTGGTGGAGGTCATTTGGGGTCATCAGCGGTCAAATCGTGAAACCCTTGTAAACATGTACACCCTCACTATACATTATGTCAGATTCATGAAGAAAACTGCTCATGTTACATCATCTGGTTCTTTCTTTTTTTGGTTTTATTTTCAAGTCAAATGCTAGAGATGATGATCACAGTCTGAAAACCACCCACACACTTAATAAACTTCAATATAATACTAAGCTTGAATGGACAGCAAACTCTTTATAGTGATATCTCTTATTACTACGGACTACAGAGCTACACAATGAAAGTCTAAAAACTTAAGTCTACATACTAAAAGTCTAGAAACTAAATACGCCCTGACGCCAAAGAGTGGGTGTCAATTATACGTAAACGAGCCGTTTTTAAGGGGGAGGGGTGGGGGGGGGGTGGGGTTGGTGAATTTTTGCACTTTTGTAGAAATGCTATATATCATTACAAAACAGACCAATAATATTTGAACTTAAAGCGGGATTTATTTTTTTAATTTGGTAGAAATTTTTCAAAACGGTATGATTTTAGTGAAAATAAGCCAATGAAACTAAAAAAAAAACCTTCTTCTAGATTTTTCACGTAATTAATGTAATTGTGTGAGTAATTAATGTTTTTGATTTAAATTCTCACCATTTCGTCGGCCGGACACGTTTTCCATAGTAGTGAAATCGACATGTAAAAGCAAAGCTTCAAAACATTTTCAACTTTTGCTCAACTACTTAAAATGAAGCTTGAATAAGCAAATTTGTGAGTAAATAAATAATTTTCAACCCAAAAAGCTGCTTTAAGATGTGATCCAATAGAGCAAAAAGTCGAAAGGCGAGGTCTCAACTTATCAAACCGGTATCGGTCAACTCGTTCATCGGTCAATCACGAAATACATTGCAGTTTTGGTTTGTTTTACTACAGCTCAGACAACTACCAAATTTGCCACATGATTTTTTAAAGCAGGCACGAGAGCAAATACTTGAAAATGGGGCGATCAAAATTCACCTGTTTTGGGGAATTTTTATAGCAATATAGTTATAATTACGTCATAATTGAGTTCGTTCTATACGACCGTCATGGCTGTGTAGGCTCAGAGGCGGCGAAAGCGCGGAAGGCAGTTTTTCAACAAACGGCACTTTTTAATTACTATTTTTTTTGTAAGTTTGCAAAGAGGGAGGGAGTGAGGTGGACTGACGGGGGCGACGTCGCCTCTTTAATGATTCAAATAATCAGCAATGCTTCCTAACATTGGCGGGAGTAGGCCATTAAGTTTTAGTGCAGAGTTTTGAGAGCAAGACATCAACTCCGTACAATGCTTTACGATGAATTAACGCATAATTTCTCCACACAAGAATATCAGTAAAAACATCAATAAAAGCTAAATTCACCTTTAATTCAATGAATTCGATATGAAATGACTTCAAGATATGGTTTTTAAAGGGCTTTACAAAATTGGCAAATTTGGGCCAAAAATGAAAGTTCTTAAATTAATGTTTTAGTCATTTAAATTCGATATGATATGACGTCAAGATATGGATTTTAAATTTAATTTTCCACCAAAATATGAGTGTTTATACTACTCTTATCACCTGGAAAGGAATCAAAAGGGCGCCACACACCGCAGGTACAATTTTTGGAAGAATTAAAAAAGTCTCGAATCAGGATATGTAGAATGGTTTCCCAGCACCCAGTACACGCTTCTCTCGAGACAAAAGTCGCATTCGACGAAGTTTTAGTCATTTAAATTCGATATGATATGACGTCAAGATATGGATTTTAAATTTAATTTTCCACCAAAATATGAGTGTTTATACTACTCTTATCACCTGGAAAGGAATCAAAAGGGCGCCACACACCGCAGGTACAATTTTTGGAAGAATTAAAAAAGTCGCGATTTTGGCCAAAATCTAACAAAATCATAAGGGTATAGCCTTACAAAATTGGCAAATTTGGGCCAAAAATGAAATTTTTTAAATTAATGTCGGGATACGTAGAAGGGTTTCCCAGCACCCAGTTCACGCTTCTCTCGAGACAAAAGTCGCATTCGACGAAGTTTTAGTCATTTAAATACGATATGATATGACGTCAAGATATGGATTTTAAATTTAATTTTCCACCAAAATATGAGTGTTTATACTACTCTTATCACCTGGAAAGGAATCAAAAGGGCGCCACACAC
>JAIPMN010009137.1:0-11694 GCA_020650975.1 Apostichopus californicus | reverse complement strand
AAGACCAAAGTGATCTTCTTCATACACTTGGTATCTTTAAAGGAACATACCACTTATAAAAGGCTGGCTGAACAACACTATAAATGTCTGTTGTAACACACTCACTCTAACTTTGTACTACCATTGTCACACAACTACTGATGTCTGTTGTAACACACTCACTCTAACTTTGTACTACCATTGTCACACAACTACTGATAAGTAAGAAGAAAAGTAACAAAGGTGATATTACACTAAGAAAAGACTATGTACAAACCTACTTGTGGCATTGATGCATAAAAATGCAGGCCCTGTAGCATTTTACATTGTGAGCACTTTGTAGCAGCTTGCTTCAAAAACATTGCCATAATGCAGACAATAATGCTCACTGAACGGGAGATCAATTTGTTCTGATATAATGTTTAGGTTTTTAAACTTAGAGAGATATATAGAGCAGAGCTTGTACTATGCTCAAAGTATACCTAGATAGATACACTATAGAACAAAGCATGTACTGTGCTCAAAGTATACCTAGATAGATACACTATAGAACAAAGCATGTACTGTGCTCAAAGTATACCTAGAGAGATAGAGCTGCTCAAAGTATACCTAGATAGATAAATAGAGCAGAGCTTGTACTATGCTCCAAGTATACTTAGAGAGATATATAGAGCAGAGCTTGTACTATGCTCAAAGTATACCTAGATAGATACACTATAGAACAAAGCATGTACTGTGCTCAAAGTATACCTAGAGAGATAGAGCTGCTCAAAGTATACCTAGATAGATAAATAGAGCAGGGCTTGTACTTTGCTCCAAGTATACTTAAGCTGAGATATAACAGTTTTACTTGATGAGAAATGAGATGTAGATGTAGAGAGAAACTACACCTACTCTGGCAGGTGATGTCATACAAGGCTGTGTAATATCATGTACTGGCTATACTTGTGTTTTTGATTTTGTGGAAGAGTGCTTGAAAGCTTCCAAATAAAGGAAAGACTTTCAGCGTTATGAGATTGTGTCATTTTATAAATAATATGGCAACCTTTACTTGCGACCATCTTACAAGGTTTGGAATATTCTAACAAGCTATAACCTACAGTAGCTGCCTAATTACATTCCTTTCAATGAAATTGTACCTCTAGCAAAACTTTCCACTTATTTACCTATGTTGCAGAATCCAATGTTAGAGTAGTCTTTTTGTGTGCTTATCCACAAATTGCATTAAGCTACATTAACTTAGGCTCTATCTTAGCCATTTTCACTGTTTTCGCATATATCCATACTCAAGGGATCACTTGAAACCACTAACATTAGAGCCAGCCTATAAGCCTTTGTGTTTTGCTACTAATGTGAGGAGGCCTACCCTATGCTGGACTGGAATGATGGCCAAGCATGTCTTCAAACCAAAGACTTGACAGGCAGTCTAACATCAGGACAATGGACAACATCAGACAATGGACAGGACAACATCAGGACAATGGGTGATGAACATCAAAACTAACTTGAACATTATGCATTATACTCTGACTGTACTTGGCTGTAACAATATTCACACAAGCCAATACACAATGATCCCTCTTAGGAGAGATTCTGTAGTGTGAAGCAACACTTTAAGGGCACACAACTAGCATTTCAGAGCAAAATTTCACCCAAAGGGTGTCTTCCTGACAGAATTTTGCTGTCAAATGAAGTAACCTCTGTTTGCCAATATGCATTGCATATCTAGACAAACTTTCGTAAGATGTTATATATGAATCCACTCGAATGTTGATTAGAAAATATGGACGACAGACTACATCCCAGTGCAGCATGACTACACAGAATATGTACTGAGATAAAAAAAAAGTGTAAATGTCTGCAACCAAATATGTAGAAATATATGGAGCTATGAAAACACCACTTTTGTTAATGTTCAACAATATTATAAATTATGAAATAGCTAGTGAAACACCACATGTAGTTTTCAATGGCTTCAGCTTACCTGCTGACAGGAATGTTAATGATGTTAAGGAAAGCCCATTGTCCAATGTAATGTAGGTACATCCTGATGAAAAAGACAAGACAGAGCAGCAAGACCAGTGTCCAAAATTCACGGGACCGCCACTGGGACAGGCCCATCTCTGACAAGATCTGCCGGGACACATATTGTATCTTCTCGTGACCCTTTCTCTCTAGGTGACCTTTCGTTGAAAATGGTGCCCTGTTAAAGTAATGCACAGCAGTAGTTCCAATCAGGAAGGTTATGATGAAAGTGTCTCTTAAAAGACAGCATTTTGAATCTAGTAAAACAACAATTCTACCCCAAAAAATACCAAATATTTTCATTACTCATAGATGACTAATTAGCTATTAAAATAACAATTGCATCTGTGTCTGACAGATTGATGTTACTTGCACTTTGTTACAGTGACATTACAGGTCATCCATATCTTAAAAGAGTTTCTTTTCCTAGAGTTCTGAATCTTTCACATTATTTCTAGTCATTTTAGTTGCTGTCCCCAATCAGGAATAATGATTAGTAGACCCTAGAAGTAATATGCCTGGTGAAATTTTAGCAAGGCTGACTATCCTGACATTCTAGTCACATATAAACTGTTGACCTTAAACAGGTGGAACACTGCTTGATCAAGTTACTTCAGCAGCTTAACCTGATCTGGGTTATAAAATATATTATTCATCTAGTCAGCATCTCCTATATTACTTTACTTCAAAATGTACATTCTGTTATTAAGACTCCAAGCAATTTCATGTTTGTCTAATGAAATGTATACTTTTTCACTGTTTTTCTAAGTAGACCTTATTATAACATGTGGGTTCACTATCTACACTCTTAAATGTAGTATGATCTTTGTAATAGTTAAGAGAATGCTCTCAACTTCCTCTCTTCTGTGCATTCAAAGTGCTGTATTGCTGTAATTCGCAATGCTATTTTGCATATATATAAACACTTCACCAGAATCAAATCCAATGAGAAAGGAATCTTAAAAGGAGTCCACATAAATTTGTGTATGTTGCTGAAACAATCAAGAGAACACAAGCTATAACCAATATACATAGATATAGCTACCTACATTGTAGCTACCTACATTGTAGCTACCTACATTGTAGCTACCTACATTGTAGCTACCTACATTGTAGCTACCTAACATTGTAGCTACCTGCATTGTAGCTACCTGCATTGTAGCTACCTGCATTGTAGCTACCTGCATTGTAGCTACCGACATTGTAGCTACCTAGCATTGTGGCTACCTAGCATTGTGGCTACCTAGCATTGTGGCTACCTAGCATTGTAGCTACCTAGCATTGTGGCTACCTAGCATTGTAGCTACCTGCATTGTAGCTACCTGCATTGTAGCTACCGACATTGTAGCTACCGACATTGTAGCTACCTAGCATTGTATAAAAATACCAGATAACACGTCTCATCTAATGCTCCTTGTAATGAGAAGCATTGTCAAGTAGAGTAGTATTCTTTAAGATACTAATGCAAGAACTGAATTCATTACTAGTTGGTTGTATCAAACAATGCAATGGCCATACATCAAGAGGTGTGGTGTTAATGATGATTTGACTAATTAACTTGTTTACATGTAGGAGGCATATCAGGTGTATTTAATCAGTATTAAGGGACAATTGATGTGCAAATCCTGTGGCTGGAAGAAAGTCACAATGTTATCAAAAAATTGGAAAAGGTTCTTACTGGACAGCGAAGGAGTGAGTGTCCAAATCCTCCAGATGAGTTAACTTTTTACGTTTCTTCCTTTGATTCAGAAGAGCAGTCTTCGGAAGCATCGTATATAGTCTCCTGATGTACTCGGTAGCAGCAGGATTTGTATGTTGCTGGAACAAGAATGAGAACACACGCTAGAACCAATCTACATAGATATAGCTACTTATAGCAAGCAACACTTGCTAACAAACAAAAAACCATGTGAGATCCCCAGTCTGTAAAAAGATAACATCAGCTGATCATTCTGACATAAGCCCAGACCATTAATTCTAACAGACTCAAACACAACAAACTCAGTTCCATATCAGGGTCAATGACCACTACCTTCTGTTTGATAACTCACACTGTAAGAATTTACCTCACAAATCTAGATCATTGACCTTGAATAAGCAACATTGCAGTATTTAATAGAGGCCATTGGAGGCTATGGTATCACCAACCCAAATGTGCAGTTCAATATCAAGGAGAGATAAATGTGGACATGCAAAACATAAAGCTCAAGATTAGAACAATTTCTACATGAACATAGAATCAACAATCCTATAATTTCTTGGGAATGTTACTAACTGCCTGACTTTAAATTCAAAGATTGTACTCCAGCACTTACAGCACCAACTGCCACTGTATTGCCAGAACCTGGAGTAGTTAAACATTTCATATGTGGCTGATAATGTGTCTGAATTGAGGATCGTGTGATTATGTGCAGTATTAACCCATGCAACAATAGTGGTCATTTTACTGCAAACATTAAAGAACCTTGATGTAGTCTGTGAATAGGGAGTGTGAGTAACCAGAGGAATCTCATTTCCAGGGCTTTTTATACCACATATACCACAACCCTTGAGAATTGATCAACTACAGTTTAAACTTGAACTGATAGAGTCATTGCAACTGTAACATACTAAAAACTCAATCAAAATTATTTGAGTTTTTTGTTTTTTTTTAGAGATTTCATGAGCCTTTTGAAGAACTAAAGTGTATACACTGAGACCATAGAATGATGAGTGTATTCATGAATATGGGAAAGCAACATTTTCATCCATAACTTGACCAACCCAGCACTCTTAGAATGAATGCTGAAAATATGATTTTCTTTAATTATCAATTTATTTTAGCCTGACAGTCTGACCATTCTACTTCATAAGGATTATACACAACTAACAATTACTAGGTTGCTTGGATGAAAGAATACGCCGAATCGAGTAACAGTTACTGAAAGATTAAAACCACAACGCAAATAATTATTGAGGTTTTGAATCTTGTAATTAGTTACAGCTTTAGGAACGTAATAGCTGAAACCTCCCTACTCCAGAGCCCACAGATTGTTTTCTGTTTCATTGACATCAAAGAACCATTTTAAAACACTAACTAACACATGAGTGATGTTGTAGCTGAACTGACTTTCGCAGAGGCAACTGTACTACCTATCACAGTTCACAGACCATGAAAGAAAGTTGTTCCGGGGTCTGTGTGTGTATCAGATATTATCCAAAAATTGGATACTGTTACTAATCTGAACTCTATCCTTTAAGGGTTTTCAAGTTTTGACATCTGGCAACCTCAAATGACCTTTGACCTTATCCAAAAACATAGGCTTCTTCTACTCCATATGGGGCATTAGTCTACTAAGTATGGAATTCGACAAAGTTTCCTTTCATGAGATGTACACAAGGTGTTCAAGTTACAGCCTCTGGTGACCTTGAACAACCTTTCACCTCCACAAAAAAACAATAAACTACTTCTACTCAAAATGGGACATAAACTGAATTAATTATGAAGTTTGTCAAAGCATCATTACTGGAGATATTATTGTTTACCAGCAAGGTGTCACAAAAACACACACATACATGCATATGCAATCAAGACTGTTTAGGTAACAATTATCATTAAAACCAATACCAATAAAGATAGTGATTAGATACCTATTGACAGGTACAAACAATAACAGGTCAGTGAGATCAACTATTTAGCAAAGTTATTAGCAATCAGTGAACACTCTTAGACTTCAAGCCAAGCAATTTTTAACTGTCAATCAAAACATGGTATAACAGCAACAAAGGCCCTCTACAGAATGTCGGTGTAAGGTGGCAAACTTTAACTGAAGAGCATCCTTTTGAATTTGGCGAAAAATATGCCCAAACCTACCAAAGAACTACAATGAGAAACCTTTTTCCAATATTTCCCAAATGAAAGTTACTAAGAATTAATATCATTCAATCCTGAACATTTCATCACTCAGTATAATCAGATGCAAATAGAAAATGAGAAAACTGAAATATCATAGTCTTTTGAGAGTGTTACACATCAACTCTTAGGCAAAATCTTTAGTAATTGTCTTTCTAACACCAAACACGTGTGTCATTTAGCACGCACTATACTTAACATCAAAGTATTCTGTGACTGCTCTGTATCAGCTCTTGTACTTGTAAATTGTCATCCAAGGTGACAATGCCTAACTGTTTATGAACAGTTTACACTGTACTTGATATGCATGTACCCTGGACAATACAAACCACTGGAAAGTTTCACCAATATGATGGCGCTATAGCATTATACAATGTCACTTAAGCTTTAATCTCCTTTATTGTCTTGCAGATTGAACTTCAATAATAAGTTAATAATTGCTATCTCTCTTCCAAACAGGATCATTCATTGCTTTCCAATAAAGCTCACAACTGTCTGGGTGTGATACAAGTATTTGAAACCATCAACTGAAATAGATTACAAATTCAGAAACACTAGTTGGTTTCTGTGTCTTGTATCTGGATTGACACACATTAAAGTACTGACTTTGATTAGCTGTTTGGAGGGAGTTGCTGGTTTCAACATTTATATCAAATATAAGAAAGATAATGGATTGTCTAAACAAAGAAGCCAAATATAATCAATTAGCTGGTTTAGCTGGTGTACTTGAAACTGGCAATAAGCAGCCAATGATGTCCACAGTTGTCCATAGAGGGCGATTCTGCATCAGTCTGCAATAACAAACCTGCTTCAGTTTAACTCTTCTTAGCAGTTCATACCAAGAACATTTGACTGACCATTATGTAAAGGTTCAACTATCCATTAAAATTCTACTCCAAAAAACAAAGATATCTCACTAAGTGATATTTTCTCAATGCTTTTGTTTTCCAGGGGTTATACTTGGTGGATCTACTGCTTATATCATACCCAAAAAATAAAGGTATATATACCCCTAAAATTTAAAATTTAAATTCCTTCCTTTGACCAAAGACAGCTTCAGAAACATCGATGGCATTGTCAAAGGCAGTTTCTTCACTTATTATCATAAGTCTCAGTGTTCAGTTGTATATGATGTTTAACGTAACAAATAATGACACATAATGAAATAATTGCCTGAAGTCACTTTGAACCTTGCCTGGGTAACATCATGGTTGATGTATCTCTACAAAGTCACAGAGAGGAGCTCAATACTTTAAGCAGAATACAAAACCTCCAATAAATACTATCCATAGAGTTCAGATAACAGTCAGCATAAGTCTTTTGTGTTTGTACTAGTTCAGATAAAGGGTTTGTGGGAATGATAACAGTTACCTTGTAGTACAGGCCAGGTTCACCTCTAACAAGTCCAGATATGGGTTTGTGGTAATTATTATAGTTACCTTGTAGTAAAGGCCAGGTTCACCTTTAACAAGTCCAGATATGGGTTTGTGGGAATTATAATAGTTACCTTGTAGTACAGGCCAGGTTCACCTCTAACAGCTTGGAAACCATCATCTCTCTTCATAATCAATTCATCTTCACTATCTTCACCAGAGTCATCAAGAGAAGCCTTCTCACTTTTCTTCATCATTTTCCGAGATCCAATTACTGTGGGTGGTTGGGCGCCTCCTCTAAAGCGAACACCCTCTGATTTACTATCTTGAGTAGAACCAGGAAACTTGTAAAGTAAGAAGAGAATGAGCAGACAATTGCAGTTAATGAACTAAATGCTTTTACAAAATATGTCCTCTCACTTATCTATTGATGTTTTCTGGCTGCCAAAGTAGATTAAGATCAATCTACTACTCACAGTTGTCTGTTTAAATACAATGAGTTTCAAAGTGGTCTCTTTACTGACTTATGCCCCCATCAGACAGATCTGATCTACTATTGCCCACATTATCTGTATAGTGTAAACAGAATGGCTGTTGCTAAAGCTTAGTCATATCTTTACTTAACTCTTGTGCATTTGTACATCCCATCCAACAGATAACACATGCTACCTACAATATAGCTCTTATAACGAAGTTTATGAAGGTACCTGATCATTCAAGTCAGCTTTTGTGAGCATTTCTTCACTGCTGGAAAGGTCAATGCCCTTTTTCTGAATGCTTTCAGAGCTGGTAGTCGGACTGTCTACAGACGCCTCGCCCACTGATGCCTCCTTCTCCTTGACACTTTGCATGGAACCCTGCAGACTGCCAGAGCTGCTTTTTATTTTACCTAAAAAAATACAAAGTGTCTTCTGACAATTTTTTTCTGATTTGGCATTTATAAATGTGAAAATTTACTGAGAATGAAATGAAATGATATGGAACAATCTGTAAATGATTGCTATTGTAGTTAGTTGTAACAATCCATCTGACAGTTGTCCTTCTATCTGTTCAAGGTCCATGTACCTCACAGTGTACATATAAAATATTAAGTCTGAAATGTAATAGGCATTACAACTCATATTGCACAGTGACAGGGAGAAAGCTGTTGCAATTGAAAGAAAGAAATTTATTTTCGGTTGCCCTTTTTGCGCAAACGATTTACCGTAAAATCACTGCAACCGCCCATGTCAGCTTGTTCATTACACAAATGTAAACAAAATAGTCTTCACATGCGGCACGATCAAGATTGTAACGCAGTCCTATACTCCTATCATCCACCTTTTAAAATTCCATGGAGGAAACGTCTAAAAACCCCTGTTTATTCATTGCAATGGAAGGAAATGACACAATTTCGCAAGTTACGTCGTATAGACCGAGAGAGAAAAAGAAGAGCAGGGACCTAAGACAGGCTAGCCATGAAAGTAAAAGTAAGCCTAGGCCTAACGGTCGTAAACAAAAAAGAGAGATTTGATTGGTGCAAGATCTGTTGGGCGGGGCTTGCAAAGTTTGATTGAAGTTTGTAAAATCTACGGACTGGTTAATAAAGTGAATTTGATTCAGCTCAACATTTTTAACCACAGATAACTCTATAAAAATAAAGAATATTGATATGAAAATTGCATGGAACAGTGTCATTTTCACTGAGCTTTTAGTGCAGTAAGCTGGAAAGGTAGAAAGCTTAAATTTTTGGCAAACACGTACCGAGACTTTAAAACTCATTCCATGTACTGTATTGTGCAGAAGCTTTCATGTAGCTTTATGTGCTTCCCACGGTGACGTTGCCAGAACAATTGCATAATAAGGTGAAAATTCTATTTTTGACCCTTTCCGGAGCAAAACTAGAATCCTGCATTGGCTATATTTTGTCCTGTTTAGAGCCTAAATGAAGATATAAACAGTGACTGCTGCGTTGCTTGGAGTTTTAATGATTATTACCTGCACTGTCCACACTGAGACTGGAGCCAGGTATTGGTTGCTCCCCATCGACCGCCTCCTCCGCCCCCTTCACACGATCTGGAAAGCTCATCAGTTGAGAGGAAAACTGTAGCTCCACCTCATACTCCTTCTGTCCAGCAATAAACCTACAAAACATTAAACACGACACTTACATGGTCAAGATAAATAAATATACAGATAGTCTCAAAACCCTTGTGACTAGCTCAAGAAAAGATTGTTTCAATCAACTATTTCTACCCAGATAGAAATCTTCCTTAAACCAGGAAGTGGATCATGGCAGGGAGGCTGATGTGATGTCATCATGTTACCAGCTTTATTTCCTATTCTAGTGTTGTTGATTTGTCCTTTAAATGTGATACGCTTGGAATATTGACTAAAATTCAAGCGAGAATACCTTAAAAAAAGGAATGGGTTACGTAGACTTGTCTCACACAGAATATAAGATACACAAACCTTATTGCATCCTTCTGAAACCCTACAGTGTTGTGCATATTGATAAACCACAACTATAATCAAACAACTTCCGGTAAATACTCCATACTTTATTCCACTGAACAGATGTGTTCAGGGTCACAGTAGATTTTATCAATTTTAATTTCACACTGAGCTTATATATATAATATTTTGCATTTTACGCTGAGCTTCTGTGGTTACCTTGGCAACTTGATGATCTCAAAGTAAATATTACTCATCCAGTGATCTAAATCCGATGCCATCAATTTTTCAGTTACTTCATGTTTCTCGATCCGAGGGTCAAATTCTCCTCTGAGCATGGGAGTCTTGTATCTGAAAAACAAAATCAATAAACATAAGTGGGATCTAGGTAGAATTTGTTTTCAGTAAAGACAAAGTGTTACCTACCATAATTATTAAGCTTGATCAACCAGGCAGATCAATTTGTTGAAATAACCGGTAAAGACTTTCATCTACTACTATCATCTACTATCATCTACTACAGACTACTATCATCTAAGCTGGACGGTAGAATGCTTACCTTCCTTGTAGAACATCAAACTGTCCATCACAAATTGGAAAGACACCCCAGGAGACCACTTTATCAACCGGTAGCAGAGTTCCTCTGAGGAGAAACAGCTCAAAGAGTAGAACCATCCCTGGTCTGATCTGAGATTTGGCAGGAAGTACCGTGAACACACTCTGTTCAATCTATGAAGGATTAAAGGCAAGGGGTCATTTTGACACTTGGAGAGATTTATGCATATAAAACTTGTTGATGCTCTTCAATGTTGTCAACAAAGTCAATCACAACAAGAAAGCCAGCAGGCTTAGTGATTTCTTTGCCTTTAATATATGAAAATCACCTGATTGATAGAGCAACTGAGGAAAATGTGTCCTAAAGTCAAGTACCAGAACATCAGAAAAGAGTTCCAGATAACTTGACCATTGCAAAGGTGATACCCTTCTGAAAGTTGGTGACGGATAATAGTCATTAGTGGAAGTGGAAAATCCTCTCAGCCACTTAAAAGAGGAAAGGTCAAATCCTGTGACCATTAGTGACACAGAAAAGCCATTCATCAAAGAAATGGTTTTGAGTTTGAGAGCTTACACCATTTCCAGACTTCCAGAATTACTAATTAAGTTCTTAAAAATACAAATCATTCTCAATTTCATACCAACAATATCAATTAAGGTCTGACCAATTATGTGCTTTTCTGTACACCATGTCCTTGCACAAAACATCATGCTGAAACCAAGGGGCTTATTACTGACCACATCTCCAACTAAGAAGAAAGGTTTTCAGGGATTGAATTCTGCTAGCCTTAAACAACCATTGACTTGAAGCAAATTACAAGTCTCAACTTCAAAACAAAATTATCCAGCTTTTAAGGTTTTATATTTCCCCATTGTTGACCTCAAATGACTGGGCTCTTGTACGCATTAGGAAAGTCATATCCCAATATGACATCTGATGTCATGTTTAAAATTTCCAGAGCATAACCTCTGCTGAACCCAAATGACCTGTACCCTCCACCAAAAACAATAGCGTTCTTGTACTCATTATAGACAAGCCATAGCCATACATACCATCTACTGCAGTTTTCTATCTGGAAATATTGTATTTACAGTGTACAAGTATTGACACTTGGTGACCTGAAATGAACTCTGACCTACATCAAATTGTGTACAAACTATACTATACACTAACAAACTATACAAGGCTACCATACTATGCACATATGAGCTCCTTTCATGTTTTGGTTCTGGAGATATAGCACTTTTAATATATTCACATTTTGCCCTCTGCTAACCTCAAATGACCTTTGAACTCCACTACAACCTAATTACAGAAATCCACACGCCAAATATTAGAACTGCACAGGGGACCTTCCTTGAGATATCATGTTTACAAGATTTTCACACTTTTTTCCCTCTGTTGACCTCAAACGACTTAAAATTGACATTCATGAA
>JAIPMN010009134.1:0-13318 GCA_020650975.1 Apostichopus californicus | reverse complement strand
CCCCCCCCCCCCCCCCCCCCCCCCCCCCCCCCCCCCCCCCAAGAGTCAGATCATGTTTGCATTCAGACTTGACTTTGGTCTGTTGAGTTTGAGTCAGTGTCATGATAACATGACATGACTTGTTGGTTGTCATCTGATAGTATCAGTACCAAAAGATATTGGTCAATGCTGACTGGATGGGTATTCTTGGTCTGGATTTAGAATGGAAAACATAACATATTCTTGAACAAAAATGTTGATGAAAACTTACAGCAGGGTTACAATAAATTTACACCATCAGAAATACTGTTGGGTAATATCCCTTACCAATAACTAGTCTGTTAATAATGCACAACTAGTTGGTTGCTGACATCAAACTTACAGTGAATATGTGGATTACACTCTCATTCTTTGTGCACACCAGATTTCACCTGTGCTACTGTATGCAAAAGATCTTTTTCTGATATTTTTTGACTCATGAATGTAATTCCAAAGAACAATTATATACAGTACCTACTGTAACAGAACCAGGTGGCAGTTCGACTGCATACCATATTGATATCAAAAATGAAGAAAATACAGTTTGTGACATTTGTTTCCATGTGATTTCTGTGACTTGTTTTCCAACGATGTTTACTTTGCAAATAACTTGGAATTTAAGTACTATGGTTTCCGACACAAGAGGGAAGGCAAAGTTGTCATATCATAGAGCAGTGTCATGGAAAACTTTATTCAAACTTGTAATATTGGTTCCTTAATTTCTACCAACTGCTCGAGAACACTGATCATCTGCACAAATCACGGCCGTACTAAACAGTTAAGTATGATTGTTTACTCTTCTCCAGGTTGCCGCAGTAGCAAACAGCCTCCTCACCTGAAAGATGCCTGCAGTTAAATGCCATGGTGTGAATATAGACTTCCCCTTTGAGCCTTATGACTGTCAAAAGGACTACATGGGGAAGGTCATTGAATGTCTCCAAAAGGTGATTAATTTAATACTTTAAGTGTGGAGGACTACAGGGCAATGTGTAAGTAGGGTCCATATAGAGTATAACAGTAGAATCAATTGTATACTGATCAATGGGATCTCATGGGCTAGTATCAGTATTATGCAGTCAGTAAACGATACATCCACTGTATAATCTTTACGCTCCAATCAGGGCTTCATTTTTGAGAAAATTTTAAGGTTGTCCTTCAGACAATGAAGTTTTTAAAATGGCGCGCCTTGCGCCAGAGCGGTACGTTATTGATACTAAAATTTATCGATTTAGCATTGTAGATGAGTACCATAACATTAGGCTACGCAGGCCTAGTCTATCGGCCGGAGGCTTTAGTCTTACTCTTAGTGACTAGTCTTAGTCGGAGATCGACAAATCTTGGACAGAACTGTAGTGTAGAATCTAGACATTTTATGTGGTGTATGACACTGTTCATGATTAATCATGTTGGGTTGCGGGTATTCTATGGTAGCGAAAAATGATTTCCGTATTCGCTTGCGATCATTTCCAAGTTTTGTCTGAAGTGTTGAACACTTATGGCAAATAAGCAAGCTAGTCGTCCGTTGACCAGACAACCTAAGCAGGGTTTTAGGTTGTCCAACGTGATTTTTAGTCATCTCGGACGATCAGACAACCGTTAAATTTGAGCCCTGCTTCATTGCTTAAATATTATTATGTAACATTAATGTCAATTGGCCCTATGTTATGTTAAAGGCCACTTGAAATCATCAAACAGTGGGGTCCACTGACAGTTTTTAGGTTAAATTCATAGTAAGTGTTATTGTTACTCAAACTGGTAGCATACAGCATTTATATAGACCTTTAATACTGTTCAGTTCAGTTCTTAAAGTTCTCTCCTAACACCCATCTAAATGGGAATTCAATAAAATTCCCTGTCCTCAACAGCAACAATTTGAGAGTCATATATCCAAACAACTAGAGGTGTTATATTTCAAATTGCTCACCTAAGCTCAAGTAATGGTTGGGCTTAGCCTTAGGTGAATGTGAAATCTCCTTTGTGGGCCATTTCTTTCAATGCACCTAATCCCTGTTGGTCAATGCTAGCCATTGACCACATCAGTGTATGGCATCAAAAGACAATTTGATATCTTATGAAACGCAGAAAGGGTCAACGTGAGGAGCGGCCACTCAGAGATGGCCGTCCACTCAGAGGCCTAAAGAAGCACGCCTCCCTTAAACAGTTGATTCACTGCAATCAAGCAAATCTGCCATTCTTTTGTTGCTGAAACCGATTTCACAAATTCCTCAAGTTGTATATATATCAACGTGTTCATCTATTTTAATTTGTAATTGCAAATTCAATGAACAAGTACGAGTGTCGGGTGCAATCATGCAATGCAACTCGACTCTGTAATTGAAAAGTTCACGCCCTGCCTACAATATAAATATACAAGTTTGGCTGTCACTCAAATGAACGATCTCTGAGACGACCATCTCTCAGTAAACGATCTCTGAATGGATGATTTCTGAATCACGACCATTTCTAAGTTGCGACGGTTTCCAAGTCAAGACCGTTTCCGAATGGACGGTTCCCAAAAGGTTGGCTGTGTTTGCGCGGCGATCTCTGAGTAGACGGTCTGTGTATCAACGACCATCTCTAAGTGGACGGCCTCTCACGTTAAACGGCGATTCCTAAGTGGACGGCTACTTGCATTTGAGCGCCGATCTCTGAGTGGACAGTCTCTGAGTGGACGGCCATCTCTGAGTGGACTGCGTCTCGCGTTGACCCTTTCCACGTTCCATAATATCTTCCATAACATTCTACTGGGGCTACTTATTTTTGACAGTCATCTTTGCAGTCAGGAAACATATTAAATGCTGGAAATTTGTCACAAACCGTAAGATAAATTACAAGTAAAATGTGAAAGTTGAGCACCAACCTCTGCATGATGTAAATCTGAGATGTAATCCTTGCTATTGATCACTTTCTCAGGGTGTCAATGGAATTCTTGAAAGCCCAACAGGTACTGGTAAGACCCTCTGCCTCCTGTGTTCAACCTTAGCCTGGCGCCATACCTTTATTGCTCAGCAAGAACTGGGGAGGGCTATGAACAAAGATGAGCTTCCTCAAGATGCAGAAAGTGCAAATTACAGACAAACATTGATGGGTGAACTCAACCAAGGGGCTTCTGGCTGGGGTCAAGTCTCAGAGGAAGGTATTAAGAAAAATGTTCATATTTTGAATTCTTTTGTTTAACTCTTCTCTGCCTTAGGTACTAGGTAATGTAAAAAACTACATTTTTAATGCATTAATCTCTTCTTTTGTATAAAGGCAAAACAGGAAGTAAACACAAATGCTGCAAGCAATGATAAATTTCATTGCTATTGTTATATTTTACCCGGATACTGAATATATTTATTAAAATATTGTCATTTATTGTTTATTACAAATTTGCAATCCACAACTAGATAATTACATTTCCTTTTATAGGTAGATTTATTGAAAGACCAAAGATCATTTATGCATCTCGAACCCATAGTCAGCTAACGCAGGCAATTGCTCAACTCAAAGACACTTCATACAGGTAAGATTGGAAGTGAACTATCTATCAGTGGTTTACTGCATAAAGGCAAAACAGGAAGTAAAAAATAATGCTAAAAATAAAAATTTTTAATCAAAAGTATTTTTTAATATAAAAGTTTCTAAAAAAATATAAATTTTTTAATCTAAAAATAAATTTTTAGATTTACATTTCATGTTTAAAGCAAACATCAATTGAAATAGGAAATAGCTTCACTTGACTTTTTAATTGTAATGTAAATGTCCATTATAGGAATGTTTATAATCTGCATTGTTTCTTGTATGAATTGCCTCACTTCAGTATGTCTTGTATCTCTGTTGCTTTTTCAGACCTCGTGTTTCCGTTCTTGGTTCTCGAGAACAAATGTGTGTTCACCCAGAAATTACAAAGGCTGAATCAAATGCTGCTAAGGTAAACACTGTGCATTGACAAGTTTGTCAAATATTAGGAGTTTTGCTAACTGTTGGCATGTTTTGTACTGCTGCTTTAAGCCTTGTCGCATGAACTTAAAACCAGTTCTCAACATCTATACAGTACAAACATTAAATCATTTTATTGACATTCAGGTTGTTTTGTACTGCTACCTTGCTGCCATTTTGAAAACCATTCGTTAGCCTGTTACAATGTTTACTAAACAATTTGTTTTGTTAATTACATTGTTGTAACAGACTCTTAGGTTGCTAAGGACCAATTGTGCCTTTCTTTTTAAATATTTTGGAAGTCATTACATGGTTGTTTAGTTTGAGATGTAACTTTCTGAAATGTTCATAAATTGACCTGAATGAAGAAGATACCAGCTCCCATTTGAAACTCTGTTAGGAAAACTACCTATAAGAAATGACAAAGATGTCAGGAGTTGGGACTAGCAAAATTTGACACAGTGGTAACCGTTCATTATAGCTGAGGTAAAGTAGATTCATTTCTTACACAGAAATACCCATGCAGAGGATGCTATTTTTTTACCTTTGATTACCAAAACTTTACAAAAAGGGGTTAACTTTGATTGAGGGATTAAAAATCTAATTTTGTATCTCCGAAAACTGCTTTAAGTTCAAGTTAATTTCTTTGCTCATCTTCTGATCTGTTCATTTCCAACAGGTTCATATGTGCAGAGCTAAGGTGACTTCCAGGCTGTGCCACTTTTATAATAATTTGGACCGTAAGTCAAATCAGTCAAAACCTTCATTTGAATACAAGATTTAGAAGAGTTCATATTGGTTGTGAAATGGCTTTCTACAGTAAGTAAATCATGTGTTATCCGAAAAACAGATAAACTGAATTAAATTGAAGTGGCATTTACATATTACTCTACTGTCACGAAAAATACATTCCTAACTACTGTACATGGTACCATTTTAATATAGCAGTAACTGAACCTCTCCAGAGCATAGAAAGATGTTTTGCCCTACCGATCCATATCAGGTCCTTGGGAACATACTGTAAACCCTTTTCCCCACCTATTCATCCATACCAGGGCCTTGGGAACATATACTCTTGACCCCCGCTTCTCTTCCATACCAGGTCCTTTGTAGCGTATACTATGCCCCCCCCCCCACCCCTTCTTATTCATAAGAGGTCCTTGGGAACATATACTCTTGACCCCCGCTTTTTATCCATACCTGGTCCTTGGGAACATATACACTTGTCCCCCCCCCCCTCCAGCACTTCTCATCCATACCAGGGCCATAGGAACATACTCTTGACCCCCTTCTTATCCATACCAGGTCCTTGGGAACATACTCTTGACCCCCATTCTCATCCACACCAGGGCCTTGGGAACATATACCCTTATCCTCCATCTCTTCCATATCAGGTCCTTGGGAAGCATGCCCTTGTCCCTCAATTAAAGTTTAACTTACCTTGGACCATCTATGATTTGTCAGTATGATATCAATGATACCGATGATATATTGGATTGTCTGACCATTTATAGGGAGAACAATCTGCCATACTGCATTGAAAATGAGTTAGGTATGTCTCTTGCTTTAACAATGAATGTATTAATGCCTTTCAATGCTTAAAGTATGGAAACTCAGTATAATATCTGAATTTGTCATGTAATGATGGATGTTTGATTGGCTTGAAACTTTCTCTGTCTCTCAACCACATAATTTAAGCTTTCTTCCCACCGTTTGTCTATCAGTGACAGGGCTTGCTTTTATGGATATTTCGAGGCTGAATTTGATCCCCTTTCGAAATCTGTAACATAGATAATAGCCAGGACCATAGAGCTATATATAAATAAACTACTCACACTCACTACTAAACACAGACTCACAAAACTGACAAGACATTGACTCACACACACACATTGACTCACACACACTTTGACCAGGGAACCCAGTCCACCGTTAACAATCCAGGGGAGAAATCTCTCAGAATACATGTACATGGGTGCACACACTATGAGCTAACTGGACTCTTGGTATCATTTAGTTTGGTTGTGTGTTAGCAAATAAACCTAGGACTGACTTTTATCCAAGTAATACATTAATTTATTGTGACAAAAGGACCAGTGGCGTAGGAAGGTACTTTTGAGTGGGGGGTCTGATGGCCGGCCTGGGGGATGGGTCTATTTTTTTTTTTTCTGCATTTCCAGGTGGCCTCAGATGCAATTTGGTGCAATATAGCACACTTCAACACCCACTCCATTTTGTAAATAATTTTGCATTTTCACCTGGCCTTAGATGCAATTTGGTGCTCCAAATGTGATTGTTTCTCATTTGGAAATGAAAAAAGGGTTTTCTGACTTGCGGAGCGGGGGGCGGAATGATACTTCCGCCCCACCATATTTTTCACTGGGGGGGCTGGCGCCCCCCAGCCTCCCCCGGTTCCTACGCCCTTGCAAAGGACTGTATTAAAGATCTTTACCTGTAGCATATTGGTTTAATACATCATGTCTTTAAAATACATCAGCCTATGTAAATGAGTATAGATCTATTAAAGTACAGTATATCAGATGCATTCTCATAATTCATAGTTTGCATATGGGTGTATACATTGGACTGTGAGAAATTGTCTTTATTTTCATGTTTACAGACAAGAAAGGAGAGAAAGAATTGACTGATCAGATCTTAGATGTCGAAGACTTGGTGACTGCTGGGAAAAAACATAAGTAAGAAGCATTCCATGATGGTGTTTGAATAAGTAGGTCAGGATGGGATGGTTTTGTTAATGAACATTACAAGAACATGGACAATCAGAGCCACATTTGTTCTTCAAGAATGCTAGAAAAGGGAGAGGTCGAGGATATAATTGTTCCAGAATGCTGTGTAAAATCTGGAAAAAAATTACTTCAGCCAGTTAAGTCTCCTGTAGACACAAGGATTTGCTAATTTATGTTGTTCTGGCAAAAAGAAAAATTGAGGGCGTTGTGAATTTTCTTGAACGTTCGACATTGAATGTTATGAAAAGCGCCGATATTGTTAGCTCTTATGATAGATCAGTGCAACTGACTGTCCCTTGGACTTGGAATTAAAGGTATGAGTGAAACTTTTCTAATTTTTTGTCTGCGATTGTAACCTAACTACATCCAGTAGTTCACAGATTTTCTTTTTTCCGTTTGTTCTTCTGCCATGCCCCAAGGTCAGAAGTTGTCTTTTTCAGTATTTTTTGAGTAATTCTTTTATTCCATTGTTTTGTAAGTTCAACACCAAACCAATGTCCGAATGATAACGTTTTACTGTAGATAGATTTAAATACTTCTTAACTTGTTTCCAGATTCTGTCCATATTACATGGCAAGGGAGCTGAAGACCTCTGCTGATATTGTTTTTATGCCTTACAATTACCTACTGGATCCAAAGGTACGAATGTCACAAACTACCACGTAACATATACTCTATATCATGTTAAATATGGGATGTTTTATAGGGTTTAGTAGTTGGAAACGCAAAAAACTTACCAGCCTTGTAAATAAAGTGTGTTCTTTCACTACATTTTTGCATCATGTGTGTATTGTGAATGGAGAAGTGGGGTGAGGTCGTTGGATCTTTGGAGATTGTGAGTTTTATTATCCAAATAGAAAGTTAAAAGGTGGTTTTTGTAAAAGTTGGTTTTGTTGCCTTAGATAAATATTCCAAGTAGTGGGGTAAAAATGGGTGTTTCATTGCCTTCTGTGGTTCCTTCTTATTATCAATTGTACGTGCATCACCGTGACGATATCAGTGTTTATGGAATATCTTAAGGTTCTATTCTGTTGTCTATTATTGTTTTAAAATTACTTGAAGGTTGTCAACTTTGCTTTTCACTTTCCTACATTGATTGAAAACTTTTGCTTTTGCAAGTTCAGACCATTTGGAATACCTTCATTTGATGTTTGTTTCATGACTTCCAATAAGAAAGCTTTTGTTTTTCCTCTGGTTAGATCCAGCATCATATTACCCTTGTGTTGTTGACAAAGGAGTGCTTCTGTGAGGTAACAAAAATAACAGTTTTGATATTATTTGTTTACCTTACGGAAGTGTCTTCTGTCAAGCTTCAAGTTTTATTTTCTGTGACCAGTTAACCCAGTCTCTGGTAGAATGACTGTATAACTGGACTGAGGTATACAAAGATTCCTAGTGAACAAAGCCAAGGTTAAAAGACTTCTTTGACACTCAAGTCAAGTAATACTCTAATCCAATGGAATTCTGAGGATCATGACAGAGAATATGAGAGCAGAAAGCTGCGAAGCTATCATTCAAAGATACATGTTAACTCTTATAAACTAAACTGGAACTTTCTTGTTTTTAGGCCAGGAAGATTCATGGTGTGGAACTTCAAGGCAATATTATCATTTTCGATGAGGCTCACAATGTGGTAAGACATATATGACACAGATTCAAACAGCTATGTACTCTGTTCCCTGCCATCTCACAAAGCTGTCACAACTTTAAATATTCTGCAGCTTATGAAGTTCTTTAATACTAAACATTGTACAGTTTAGCATTACATTTTACTTAATCCTTTACTGCACAATTACCACTGTCCTGTAAGACAGCATTTTGCTCCACTTACTGTGCTAAATCGATTTCACATTTGCCTCTTTAAAAAGTGTAGTATTTGAATGTAGCTGAAATATGATCAATGAGTTGACTGACTGATTGCTCATTATCTCAGTCAGTGAAAGGATGTTCTGATGTTGTAATTATTGAACATTTAGTTTTATATGACAATCAGTGTTCTTTAGTTAAAGATTATAGATCAAGTTTTTACACATTGCATATTGTTTGCCAGATCTAGAACAATCAACTAAGTTCCAATTGTCAAGTTTGTTTTATTAAGATGTAAACCATGGTAATATATAAATCAATGGAAATTGCTTTGTGTCTAACCCAATATTTTTCATTTCCTTTTCCAGGAGAAAATGTGTGAAGAATCAGCATCTTTTGATTTGACCTCCTTTGACATTGCTTCCTGTATCGAGGTGGTCGGTCAGTTATTAGAGAGGACGACAGAAGTAAATACCTTGAATGAGCAGTTTAATGGAGTTGAAGGTAATCTCTCTTTCATAATTCATAATCATGGACGTTAAAATATGAATCTAAGAGGCTGACTTCGGTCAGCTTGCGGCTTCGATAAGCCAATGAGGCTTCTTCACGAGTTCCTGCTTGCAGGAGGATCTAAAATGCATACATACATAGTCTATCTATTTCATGATCAAATTTAAGTTGGTTTGAGTTTGGTTTATAACCTTCTAATATTTTGATGAGACCATGAAATGTATTAATATAAATAGATATTACCAGCAGTGTAGGTATTAAAATAAGAACATGGTAAGCCAGTGGATGGTAAGGAATACTGACCTTGATTTGGATTTATTACAATCATTGCATTTTAAAGTTGGATTTTGTTTCTGTTTTAATTATGTGCAACTCTGATCACTCCTTGTAATATTCAGTTAAAATTTGATTTCCCTCCATCAAATAACGAGATGTGGATATAACAGTTACAATACTCTGTAATAAGCAAGTTATTAATGGTTAAATCCAATAAACAATAGCCTCCTCCAAATTTAATGTAATACCGTCTAATTCCATCTACAAACATTTGACATTTCTGCCAGATTTCATAATTCTTGATGTGATTTCAGTAGACTTAAGTATTACAGATTTAACTACTTTACCTTCCTTTCATAACCAACTTGCATAGAAGTATAGTTCCATCAAAATAGTTGGAAAGTTAACCAAAACTGCAGTTTCTGTTAATGTTGTTTTCCTTCTTTTTCACAGATTTTAATTCTCTTGATGTCGAAGACCTTGCAGTTTTGAAAAGTGTGTAGATTTAATTTCTGGATTAGTTTTGATTTCAAATTTGTTAAGTTGTAAAATCATAGGTTGTATCATATATTTGTCTCAAGTATAAGCAGATGAAAATAAATAAATTGAACTTCTACCTGAAACAAATAAGTGATTACTAACTCACTAATCAAAGAAACAATGAAAATTTAACTTGATACTTTGCCAAACGTGGTATTAATGATATTTGTTTTAAAGTGTTTGGTTGATTTGGCATATTCCACTTTATATATCATGTAGTTCATATACATCGTTAGGTCCTAGAGCTAAATATCCCAATTATCACTGGCAAAGTCATTTCAAAGTCAGAAAATAATCTGTTTCTGTTGGTCATGGCCTTAAAATATGATGTGTTACCTGACTGAAATAAGAAATGGAGTTAATAACTTTCAATTATTAATATTTGAAGTAGTACTGGATTTTTTTTTACAAAAACCTGAAAAAAGAGTGCTTCATTTATATCAAATACGAAGTAACTAGCTCCATTTAGTAAACATAAAATCATATCTTTTAGCCTGATTAGTAGCCTACCCTCATGATGAAGTACTTCAAATTATAACTCTTTCACAAGGAATGATTGAATTGTCAAAGTATGAAGCAAGTGCTTTTTGGTGAAAACAACCCTGTGGTGGTCATTTTGTTTGACATGTTGATTTACATTTTACAGCTTGAATTACTGTTACAGAATAAAAGAAAATGAATTATATATAATTTAACAAAAATACTATTGATTACTCATAATGAATAATGGATTTGAAAGTAGACACTTTGGAACAGAATCACCTTAAAAAAGGATTAATTTCTCACTTGAAACTTAAATGATGGACACACAATAAAATAAGTGTGCCCGTACTCTAATGCCATGTTGTATTAATTAATGTTCTTTTGATAATCTTAAAGAGCAATCAAAATATCCTACATTTGTAGGTTGCATGATTTTTACAGATTGGTGGAGGGGGTGGGGAGGGAAGGGGGTTGTGATCATCATTGCCATAAATAATTATGTTATATTTTTTTTTGTGATTGCCAGGACTTTTCATGCTCCTGGAAAAGAGTCTTATTCAGCTAAATATCCCCAAAGAAGGCTTTACAAAGCCAGCAAGGTAAGGAAGAAAATCGTGACTCTATGTAAATATTATTTCAGTGTTTTCCGAAGACTTAAGAATACCTGTTTTATCAGACCTTGGATACCGGGGGTTTTCCATCAATTTGTTATCATGCTTTTCACATTTATGATCAAACAAATATCAAACTGCTATAATATTTGCCTCCCTTCTTATTTGCTACTTAAAAGTGACATTGTCATAATTATGGATTTGAATTTGATGGAAATAACCTGTTCAGTATACAGGATTGGTTTAGTATTTGATAAAATTCTTTCTAAATATCCATTTGGTTTCTGCAAAATTGCTCAAATGATGCATTATTCCTTCAATTTAATTGAGATCCATCCTGGTACCCTAAAAACAGGTAGTTCACTATTCTATATCGACAAGAAATCACTTCTGTTACTAAACTTTTGTTGTTTTACAGAGAATTAAATTACAAACTATTGAATGCCCAGACTGTGTTCATAAAACTACCAGTGGAGGCAGTGTTGATAATGTGTTTGGTTTTATGTTAATTTCATGATTTTTTTTTTTTTTAAAACACAAGGGTCTTATTGAAGTACTTTTACAAAAAAAACAGCTCAATACCAAAATTGGTAACTTTACAGTGAAATGTTCTCATGATAAACTTAATAAAATGCCCTATTTTGATGTTTCCAAGTTTGTTGTTCATTAAAATATCAATTGATGTTCTTTCAAGACACTGCTTCTTTTCTTCATTATTCACACTCAGTAAGAATGAGAACTTTTATCTTCCTCATATTTTTTGTCTCTTTTATATTTATATATATATTATATTTATCCATATCAAGGCATTCAACATTTTATACATTAAAAGGGGAGAAAAGTTGAATTTTTCTGCATCTTTGTCAATTGATGACTGGAATTTTTCCCTATTTATAGGATTATTTCTCCATTGAGTGGTTGTTGTATTTGGTGAAAAATAACTTGTTTAAAATTGAAGTCATATATCAATTCAAGGGTAAAACAGCATTCTTTGACATTGTATACTTTCAGCTTCATATTTGATCTTTTCAACAAAGTGAACATCACCATGGAAACAAAGGATGAATTACTGAAGCTTTTAGGGGACATAGTAACACATCTTACGTCTGGTGAGTCTTATATACTTATAATTAAAGGAAAGTATTTTTTTTATGTAATAAAAAATGCCATAATTCAGTAGGGAGCTGTATTAATAGGTTTCTATTGAATATGTCACCAACAGAGTTATATGAAGCAGACTTTCTTTGAACATACTGCAGTTTAGGTAGAAAATGATTTCTGCAAACAAATTCTTGCATTTCAAACTTTGAATCAATGTAGAAAGAGATATAAAAAAGAATTGATTTTATGAGATCTGAGATACAAAGTATGCCAGATGAAATTTTTCAAATAAACCATGTTTATGGACCAATATAGGGATATCTGGTAAGTAATATTTGTCCCAAGTAGCTAAATTGATTCTAGGTGGTTTAATCTTTACTGTATTTTAACTTCCATTCGAGATGTGTATCATGTAAAGTGGTCCTGGTGGTAGGAGATATTAAGAGTGACTATTGTCATACCATTTTAAACTACTATGGGGGAGAATATTAACGGTTACATGTGGTTGTTGTCTGAAGGTCAACAGAGGATGCTTTCTCCAACAGTTTCCATGTTCATTAATATATCATTTTTTATTGGAAATTGAGGTAAATTTTTTAATTTTTGCAGTATTAAAATATCAAAACTAATACAAGTATGTTATTCCTAGAGAATTCACCAGACTGTTATTTCAATGTGATTCCCAGATACGGGTGCCTTTCATAGAGCAGCTGGTCTGCAGAAGTTCTCAGAAGTAATTCAAGTGAGTAACATATAAGCTAATAAATAATAAGTTCTCCAAGTTTTCAGCATTTTTTCCCTCACAATTTGGAATTGTCGCATAGATTTTCAATCCAACATTCAAAGTACTGCTGACCCATCATTTCAAGTGTCTTGATAGATTTTGTTCTTATCAGTGATATTAAAGAAAAATATATCAATTCACATTGTATATATACTTTCGTATACTGCACTGTAGGTATGTACTTACTGTAGTATCAATGTGAGGTAGCTAATATTTTCAGATTAGACTAATTAATAAGCCTTTAAATCAATTCTGGTGGTTGATAATTTATCTATAGACAGCATACACTAGTTTGCCGATTAGACACAGTGATTATCACATCTAGGTGATCAAGAGATAGAATTTAATCTTAGAGAAAAGTAACTTTAATAACTTTTCCAGCTGTTCCCTTTCCAATTTATTTTGCAAGTGGAAAATATGTAAAGTTTTTTGTGCTCAATGTGTTCCCATATACAAAGTAATTTCCAATTGCATTGCTTTTCTTAATGTAGATTGTTTATAGCAGTGATCTGTTTGGTGGC
>JAIPMN010009133.1:4053-15689 GCA_020650975.1 Apostichopus californicus | reverse complement strand
GGGGGGAGGGAGGAAGAGAAGGTGTGATCCCGAAGACAATACAAGAGATGGGAAGAACCATCTGGTGTCCCTCACTGCTTGTACCTGCGCGTTTGAGGCCAATTTGAATTCTCTGTGTAATAAACTATTTCCCCACATAAAGGCATTACAATACATGAATTAGGTTCCGTTTTTCGGTTGTATATCTTTAATGCCCTAGGCAGTAACCTTTGATTTTTCTTAACCTTTTTAGTTACTTTGACGTTCAAATAGTTACGAAACCCTCTTGACTTTATCTCTTACTAGATTAACATCATAACTCATGTCTAAATGTTTAGTCTGTTGGACAACAGCGATCTATACTGGTCTCAACTATATACACCCAACCAATTACAGTAAAGGACCGAGGTGTATGCCAGTAACGGACACATGTAGCCATGGCTATAAATACTCCACACTTTTAGCCTTCACTATATATCGAGGGCTCCTCTGGAAAGCAGTGCTTCTGCACTGAGCAGGACTACCCTCATTAAACATGACAATAATAAAAAAAATATCAAAAAAGAAGCCCATCTCAGTATCTTGTTCGTGCCTGTAGATATAAAGCCCTTGATGTTGATGGGCCGATTTTAGAGAACCAAGTAATAATATATTCAGGATAATGCAAAAAAAAATGAAAATATTGTGCTTAGCCCTGTTGCTACGATTATGTCACACTCATTACTAGTCTTTAGGCTTCCTTATGACATGTCATTGAAATGTCACCGTACATCGTGAACATGTTCATATTTTCACTAAAACCCATATTTCTTTTTAATATGCGTTATAAAGTGATGGCTCATTTCTCCTGTCCAAATTTGATTTGTGTTTCGTGCCGGTATTTATCTTAAAGGAAGTTACGTTGATAATTCCCCCCCCCCCTTCCACCTCAACCCCAACCCAAATTGAAAATATGATTAATAACAGAAGAGCACATATTTCAAAACTTCAAGTTTCGGGTAATGTATATACAAATTACCCGAACGAAACATCATGGAGATAAAACGTAATGGGTTTGAAATTATTATTTTTCGGTTAAAATTACTTTCGCTTTGATAACAGAAAGAAGTTGCCTCTACAGATAAGGAGAATCGAAACGATAATATGGGTATCAAAACTTGGAATACTTAATTATAAATAACATCGCGTGAGAGGGCACAGAAATAACCCGTGACAGCGAAAATGGGCAATTTCAGTTTCCGTTCGCAGCCAGCAAAATTCGGTTTCTTCACAGCGGTGAGCAGCCGTCTCGACGCAGAGTTCAAAATGGTGACGCCAGAGCTGCTTGCTAAAGTCGTTTACTAAGTGAAAAGAGGCAGAGACGCGCGTTAACCTTCCATGTGGCGTCCAAGCGTCGCATACTAGACAGGAGATTTCCCAACAAGTTGAATTTATTCATGATGGAATTTCAGAAGGGTACGTCATTTTAAGGGGAAACAGAAACGTGCACCTAATATAATATAATTCTCAGAGTAAATGCAAACAACTAAACACTAGCTTCTTAAATTAAGCTATATAGTAAGCTATTTCTATCAAGAAATTGATAAAACATGTCAGAATATTACTTCATCTTTCGATATGAAGACGAGATAAGCAAGAACCAATCACATCAATCTCGAAGTAAAATCATTATGTGGTATGTGTAACAGTAAGTTCAATATTAATCATCGTCTATCGTACATACTACCTATAGGTCTAATTCTTGTCAGCGATACTAACATCCACTCCCCCCCCCCCCGCCATATCGATTCTAATTTCTAACCCTTATCTGACCCCTACACCAAAAGAAGGGTTCAACCGTATAGTAATGGCAATGAACTATAAGGAACGCCAGAATTAATTCTGTATCAGGGAACTGGTAGGGTCGGTAACTGCTCCCTGATAGTGCTTAGCGCCAAAGGGCTAATATCAAACTGAAATATGATTGTAGTACCTCCTACGTTATACGATAAAGTATACACTCCCCTGCAGTACAGATGTTATAGATCGGTTGAAATAAAATTTAGTCAAACCACCTTTGTAATATTGTATCACACTTTTCAGCCATTGAAAGAACCATACACTTATCACCATAAACCAATCCGTCTAGTACGTGGGTGTTTTCATTGATTTCACTATAGCATGTATCGGTGCTGGCTACCGGAGTCAGCTAGTGTTACGAATGCAATTTCAATAGCAACCAACCCTGGTGTGTATTGGGAGTGTGTGTGTTGCGCGGAAAATAATGTGTTCTTGCGATGGAAGTCGTAGGCCTAAAACATCCATCCAACCGAATATAAATATCATTGTACATCATACTATATCTTTCGTATTATATTATCTGAAAACCGTGCCAAAGGGTCATGCATGTTGTGAATGTAAATCAACTGAAGTTGACAGATTCCTTTCGATTTTCAAGAAATAATACGTTTTGAACTTCTTACACCTTTCTACTAGTATTGTATAGTCAGTCAGTATAGTCATATACGTTAACTTATTGTTTCAAATCATCGGCAATCTTGATGAGCATCTTGCACGCACGCACATGGAACGCCAAAAGTGCCAAAAAGGCTCACCAAATTGGGTAATGCCTTAAACATGTTAAAGCAGCTGGTTGTGGCTTAGTCTATCGATTATGGAAGATCCATGTTTTTACTTGCAACTAGGTTTTGGTATTGTTTGTTTTGAAGGCATCCTAGAGTAGTTTGTGACTGGTCTAAGTTTACAGGGCTCTCTGAAGAATCTTAATCCTCTGTTTTTGACAACAAAAAGCGATAAGCACAACAAATGACAATACAATTTTACAATTATTTAATTTCTTTATATCGTTTATTTTGTTACCGCAAGAAACGTTTTGTTACCAACCAGCAGTATACGTCAAAGCTATAAAAGAAAACTATTAACTATACACAGACTTATATGTAGTGAGGAAAATAGGCAGCTCTCAAGTTAGTGCTGACAATGGGACTACCACCATACCGGGCGAGGCGTCCATAAGTATACATAACTGGTCCATTGTTGTATTTGCAGGCACCCGTTGTTTAGAGTTTGCAGATGGTCGGATGTGGGGGAGAGAGGGAGGGGTTCCCAGAATCTAGTGCGCAGGAATGACCACATACGACACTTTTAGCTATGAATGGTTTTGTGTATATTGTAAACATCATTCATCGATGTAAAATTTCATTTATCGAAGTGCATATTGGCGACAGGGTGTTGTTGATGATTTTGTAATATATCGAGCGACATACGGCTCAACAAATACATTCAGAGATCCTTCCCGAAAGTTTCTTGAACTTGCACTCGCTTAAACGGAATCGGAAGACTTCAAATCGATCGTTGACGCATGCACTTTTTTCATTTAGTCTATCTGCGAGTTTCCCCCAATATTATTACTTTTTTATTTTTTTTTTTATGATTTTTTTTTTTTTTTATGAAATTGGACGAAAGCCGGAGCTACCCTCCCTGAATTGACAAAATGTGGTTGTAATAAATAATAAGTTGTAAAAAGATGAAATTTTCAGAAAATAGCTCGTGGGTATATGGATTGTGGTCGGAGATGAGAGCAGGTTGGTTTACCGCAAAATTACTCGCGATGATTACAAGATATCATCTCATTCACTTTCCATTGATTGCGTTTCCAATATCACTTCATTGTATACAATGGTATAGGCTTCTATGGAACGCCAGAATGGCAAATATTTAGAATGGGTGAAATCACAAACGATAATTTTATTGAACATTCGATGAATACTTTACTAACATAACATTAATACTTGGATGAATTAATTTTCCCCTCCTCCTCCTCCTCCTGCATATTAAGTATGCTAATTCATTATGTTTCTCTTCGTTTGTAATTCAGGGCGCTCTAGAACAGGCCGAAAGAGCTCTCCGGCAAGCTACTGGGACAGATAATTTAGTCCTTGAATGTGAGTCGTACGTCATATATGGCGATGTCTACTTGACGCTGAAGGACTACGATAAGGCGATGAAGTTCTACATCAGAGCAAGTGAGATGATTCGATGTCTCGGTCAACCGTGGTCCCCTCAACTACGGGCCACGGTCCTCCTGAAGCTCGCCAACGGTAACAGAAAACAACGGGTGCTCGATAGGGCATTACAGTACTGTGAGGTATGGCTGGTATTATTATTTTATGTAATATAAAGGAAGGTCAAAGCCAATCATCATCATTTCTACTTGATAGAGATCATTGTCTTATGATGATGGATTGAATAGTTCCACCCCAAACCCCAAACCCCAAACCCCTACCCACCCCCCCAAAAAAAAACAGCAGAGTACTATTTTGTTTTGTTTTCGGGGATCAATGGGTATAGATATTACAAGTGAAAGCGAACTAAGGAAGTATGAAATTGAGTCTCAGTGCCCATAGTGCTTGAACAATAGTGTTCTTTTTTTTAGTCATTCTACGGTAGTCCTGAAGGGACATACGTGCTGCAGACGTATTACTGTGTTAGTGTAACACGATCACACGTCAACAATAAGATATTTAACTTGCCAACTCGACAAAAATAATATTTTGGAAGTGTTGTCAAGTTTTGTGCAAGGCAGCAACTCGATAATTTTCATAGCTTTGGCCGCCAAGATGTAACATTTGCGTAAGTCATCTACTCGACACCAAAATACAAATTTGTCAAGATGTCACGCTAAGCTCACAACTGACTGGAAAATATAATTTTTAATAGAAAGTCGGTTCGACCATCGAGCTATACTCTGCCTGCACCCCTATAAATGTTCTGGACCTCCCCGCCCCTCCCCTCCCACAATAGAAGCTATAGACTGCATGTATAGTGCATACATATACAATCACAAAGGCAATTCGTAAAACGTTTGAAAATGAACGGAAACCTGGAAAGGGGCTGACAGACTAATTGAATAAATTTAGTAATTGGACGTAACCTGCGGTGTTAAATGTTAAAATTAATTTCCACTGCGCCGAGGACAACACACATTTGGTTTGTAAAACTGGAGGCGTTTTGTTTTTCTTCTCCTCATGGGAGTTCACTCTCCCCCCACCCCCCCCCTTTTTTTACCCTATATTATATATACGTCTCTTTTGCACGGTATATCCCTTGTGTACGAACTTGCCGCGAGAAAACTTAACTAAAGGAACAGAAAAGGTTGTATGTTGGAGCCTTAATTTCGATCGGTTTCCACTCAAGAGAATCAAGGAATGCGGAAATATTTCATTTAAAGAATGTGAATAATTTCTTGGGGGAAGACTTTCAAGTTGGGGTTAGCCAATAGCCTATATATATATACGTATGAAGAGAACACCGGCATTGTAAATAAATGAGAAGTGTTCCCAAGTTACATTGATTGGAGACAATGATTTATTTATTCTGTACTCGAAGGCCTCGTATTCCGAACCTTTTGTTTTTGTCTACGGTTCATGTTTTTTACATTTCATAAGTAGTTGTTAAACTTGAAATATTACAAATCTCTTAAGGATTTTGCAATCTCACATTTCGGTTTAATTGCTTGATACGTACTTCAAGCAAGTCCCCGTGAAGCAGTTGACGAGATGGGTTTCAATAAAATGTTGCCATCCTGGCGGGATTCGTTCAACACATCACCAGAGGCGATATAATGCATCATAATATAATATGTAGTTCGGTTTCTTTTTTGGCAGTAGGTATATTATATATACAGCCTTAAGAAATAATATTGAAAAGTTGTCGAAAGGGGTGTGGAATTCGATCTTATCCATGTAAATTTATATATTATTCTCCCACATGTCATTTAAGAATACTAAGAATTGCACACAAAAAAACGAGAAAAAAATAATATCCATACGTATCGAATATATATTTATTTCATAAAGTATATAGTCCAAATTATGAAACAAGACGTAGCACCTGTCCTCCTCTTCAACTTAACGAATTGTGAATGATATTATTACAAATATGACATAAACTATGTGTTATATCATGACGTCATCAGTGTACGTAAGCAATTTACGTCATCCGAGAATCACGGGAGATTTGTCACGAAAAAAAATTGAAAATATAGGAACATATTATTTGTCGAAGTTCGTTGATCCGTTGTGGTCTAATCCCAAATTGATGTTGATATAACATCACCGCGGTATGCGAAGGCTTAGCGGTGCGCGAGGTGCAGGCTAGTTGAAAATTGGCTTGAGGCGCGGTGGGGTGGGGGCGAACCAATGGTGGTATTGCCTTTTGTCGAGGACTAATGGTGCATTTTATAGGTCTATGTGTTATGTTTGAGTTGGTATTATACCTTCAATACAGTAGAGGTGTAGAGAGGCCGCCGTTGGGGCGAACTGACAAATAAGGTTTGGAACCCTCGCTCCGATCCCACTCCTACCTTCATCGCCACATAACGTGGGGTGGGTGGGTGGGTGGGTGGGGTGGGGTGGGGGAGGGTGGACCTACAGGGGAATATCTTTCTGCATTACTCATGTCTGTTCGTGGCTTTATTCCCCTTTTTTCCTTGACGCTAATACGCTATACCTACCCCTTATTTCGATCAGTACTTTTGTAGCCACATAACACTGCACATGATGTTGGCAGTATTCGTTCCGTCAGCAGTAAACCTGTAAATTATGGAACGCCCCCCTACCCCCCCCCCACCCCACCAAAAAAAAAACGCTCGGCAGAAATATGGAGGTGTTTTGAAATTTATTACGTCGAAGAGCTGTAAAGATATGACCTACATTGTAACAATAGTACTTCACGTATATGTAAACATAATGATATGTATATGTACTCCACCCTACATTTACATGTCCCCTCTCAAATCATGCACTACCCCATCTACTGCTATCTAATCTGCTAAAATTGCTCCCGTTGACCTACTTCCGGGTCACTGGTCATCATTCTAAAGTACAACACCTGCGTTGCGTCTGCACTATTCGCCTTGGTTTCGCAATATGACCCATACCTGTATACAATCAAACAGGTATGGTAGGCTGTTGTAACCATATAACCTCTATGACAAGCCATGTGGGACAAACACTGCATTATATATCCGCGTATTAATTGGAATTTATACGCGTATTAATTGGAATAAACGCGTATATATTATTAGCCAATCATATGGCTTAAATATATCCGCGTATTAATTCGAATATATACACGTATTAATTCGAATATATACACGTAATAATTCGAATAGGCTATATACACGTATTAAATAGAATACATATGGGGATTAAATCCAATATATGCACGGATTAATTAGAATATACACGAAAAGACATTTCCGCTTTTGCTGTGTACATATAACGATAAACATTTTGGCGGGCTCGCGAGATCGCATCAAAAAGCGAAACTATACACATGTACAACACATGTATATTCGAATTAATATACGCGTATATATTCGAATTGATACGCGGATATATTTTGCGTTTGTCCCACATGGCTTGCCATAAACTTATGTTAAGGAAATGAGATGTACGTGAAGCTACCTTCAATAAAAAATATAATTTTTACTCAGTAAATAATCGTAGTCACGTGATTGTTGGCCCTCTTGGAGAAGGCCAACGGGCTGTAATCACATATTTTAATGTTCTGCAAAATCTGTCCGTAGTTTGAAGTTGCTTGTGAAACGTTGATCTACCGTATAACAATAACATTCAGTGATACATCACTCAATATATCAGTTTTACAGTATGAACATTTCTGGAGAAAAAAAATAGTAGTCTTATCAATATCTGGTGAGTCTCTTTCAGCGTTCCATATAAAAGCCACGCTCTAATAATAATCTCACTGAGACAGTCCTAATACACCGCCGATGAGGATTTGGCTGAGAAATGAGGTCAACTTTAGGCCGGGAGGGCAGTCAAAAAACTTGTTTGTTAGGTTCTATTTTTCCGTAAGGCTGATTTTTCCTTATGTGAAAGTACCCCTACATTGACCGACAAAACTGAAATAGGATCACCTGTCTGTTAAAAAAAAAAAATGAAATTTCACTTCAAAATGTGAGTCACCTGAAATTTAAGCGACTAGTAAACAGTACTAATATCCCCTAAAAGCATCTTTGTTGAAAAACATCCGAGCTGTCCATATTTACCTAGTACAGTATAGCATGCCTTAGCTATTAGTTACCATGGCAACTTGTGAGCGAGCGCGCCAAAGAAATGAGGTCACTTTCAGGTATCATTGAACAATAAACTGCATAAATAGTCGACAACTCAGAGAAACGATTTCGAACCCCGCTTTTGAAAAGAAATGTCATAATTCCCCTGAAAATTTGGCTCTGCCTTGTTATCTTGACATGGTGGGTCTCCCCGGTGTATTTGGGGATTTACCTAAGATCCTTAGAGGATTTTTCGTCACAACGGTAAACGTATCGCACCAATGTGAGGGTTTTCTTGGCGGGCTTAGTAATCGCGGTTTTGACCTCCTATTTGTCGGATTTACCCCCGTAGAGTTATACCGCTGACGTAGCTTGCCTCTCTTACACAAAGATATTCCCCCTTCGTGCTGCGCCGATCGCTGTTGGTAACTTAATTAGATGACTGTACAGCCCCATACTGTGTTACCGATACTGTTATTTATATTATAAAGGCTGTTTGTAACGTAAAATGTCTGACGACAGAATTTATAGGAAAAAGTAGAATAACGTATATGATACTCCATATTTTTAGAGTATGAAATCATATATATCGTAATGTCAAAAATATGTCGTGTTGTATACGGCGAGGGATTTAGTTACACGAAATTTCTGTCTTATTTAGGAGAACAGGTACATGTCTATTCATAGATCAGCTCTGGAGTTGATTTATGTTGACATAAAAAGATTTTCTGGTAGCCGAAACGGATTGCTTAGCAAAATTGCTGAGATGTTTTCTGAAACTTTAGGCGTAAGACTATAGCGTCATAGCATTCTGTATCGGGAATGTATGAATTTATCGAATTTTATGATATTTTGTTAAATGCATCTGGCAACTGCGGAATGGATAATTTTTATCAGCACAATTCAGCTGATTTAAAAATTTTTTTTTTTAATAATTTGTGAATGATTTATCCACACAGGAAAAGAATATTTCTACAAAATATGTACGTTTTGATGAAATACTAACTACTAAGGACATATTGAAGACAACGTAAACATTCCAAATGTATCGTTTTTCAAGGTTAAATTTACAAGAAGATTATAATAGTCTAATTAAAGCTTCCAAAGAGCATTCGCTCAGATGACGTCATGCAGACCCCCTACTGTGATCCAACTTCCTGGAGTAGTTGAAGGTTTATCCAGGCAAAAGAGGTTGGACCCGACTAAGGGGCAGCTTATGGAAATGAGATTTCCAAACTAGCAGTGTGGAGTATATTTCTCTTTAATATAATGTTTAAATTGTTTGTCACCAAGAAACTTTTTCAGTTGGGTAAATTTTTCAATGCTCATCTGAACTAAAATCCCACAGAAATAGCCTGATCACTGGCTTGACTATAGTAAATTATCATTTCGAAGATAGTCAAGCACAACCGGTAACTAAATATGGAGAGGAAACAGATATAATAAACTGATGGGACCTTATACCCATGGTACACTAATGTATATGCCTAAGCAACCCCAACCCAAACAAACGGAAGTAGAGGAGAATTAGTGGACGGCGGTGGGGGGGGGGGGTGGGCATCGGAAGGGGTTACCGGAAGGTCCTTTCAAAGATAGAACTCCATTTAACTAATTTTCTGATAGCATTTTCGTCTTCCGTTATAAGACCTATAGGACAAATGATATCGAGAGATGCAATGATCGTTGGATTTTCGTAATTTATCCCGGATGATTAGTATGACGTCATTCAGTGCGGCCTCGATAATGACACGGCGTCCTCTGTTGCCAGAGTATGACTATTAAGTGCCCTTACAGTCATAATTGTAAGTAATCAAGCGAAGAATAACCACAACGTAAAGTGGCGACCCACGATCCATCCAGCACCAGCTTCTTTGGTTAAAGCATGGAGCTATTACCGATATTTCGGTAATAGCCGCTCTATGGTTAAAGCATGGTTAAAGCAAGCTGTGTGTACATAACCAATTTGCTGCGTATAGCGTGACAAATTTCTCTCTTAAAGGGAGACTATAAAGTGAAAAGAAGACTTTTGATATGTTAATGATGCCAAATGATGCGCAAACTTCATTTCCACTTGGTACTACTCTTTGTATAACCATGAAATGGTGGTTGAAAATGCCGCATGTGAAGGCACCATTCCCTTCGTGCAATCCTATAGTTACTGTGGAAGTTATTTGTGGTGGGAAAGATGGGGACTCCCCCCCCCCCCACCCCACACCCTTCTCTGATATCGCAAAACGTTGCAAGATGTTTAGACTTGTATATATGTAGAATCGTTACTTAAAGCAAGTAGTATGATAGAGATGAACGGCTTCCACGTATACATGATTGCATATACGTGGTGATTACGTCATGGCTTTACGTCATCACACGGTAGAACGTTCAAACATTAAAGTTAGCTTGTAATATACGTGTTCATTACAGGACTGTTACTATCCATCCCCATAACGGGTTTTTAATACGCTAAATAGAAAATGAGGTCAGTTTCTTATATACCGCTTTAACATTCGCGAGGGGTTTTGTCACTGCCCGAAACTGTCGTATAACGTGCGATAAGGATTATTCTCAGCCTATAGCAGCAGTTGTTCTTAATTGGACGATAAATTTGGCGTTAAATTGCATCCATTTTTATCGGTCGAAGCGGAAAATTGAAAATCCTTACAGGTAGACTAAAAAGACTTTTAAAGGATCGGAGTATAGTGACACAACGTATCCGCGAACAAACAAACTCACTTACACAGACTTTAACGATCACAGACAGACTCGAAAGAAGGAAAATAATCATCAAAATTTGGGGGAAATATTGAGGAAGACAAAATGCTTTGCAGCTTTTATGAAATTTAATACCGATTTCGGTGGATTTCAAAGTTTTGAAGGAAGACGGATTTTTGGGAGTGTATAGACTACATTGCACCTGTTGGTTTATCTCAACGTTTGTGTACGATATGTGATCAGTATGTGTTTTAACGAAAGGATGGAATTACAATAGAGTTACCAGGGCCGTATTTAGACATGTGGAGGCCCGTGGGCAGCCTTCAGTAGTGGAGGGCCACAGCACCCTAGTGATCGCCGTCCTGGGGGAGGGGTCTTAGGGGAGGGGGTGGTTTTTTTTGGAATAATTAAGGGTGCTTAGATACAAAATGGTGCAGTATTTTATAGACGTTGAGATTGATGACTTGAGATATTAGGCCAATCATGTTTATCTGCCGACGTGTGCTTTGCAATGGCCCAGGAAAATAACCACTTAGCTGTTTCTACCATTCACACAGAGATACAATTACAATTGAATATGGCTTGCGTATATGTAAATGACGTAAAGCGCGCGCAATATGATGTTGATGTTTGATGATACGTGTCAGCCTACAATTTCCTTACATTTTTTTCATGAAATATGTGGAGGCCCCTTGTTGTGGAGGCCCATGGGTAACTGCCCACGTTGCCCATTCCTAAATCCGGCACTGAGAGTTACTGCAAAAATAAGTGAGAGAGAGAAAAAATTGGCAAGTTGTCATGTAATCGGTTTGTAGTGTTATTTGAACGGCCAAGTCTGCGGGAGGGGGGGGGATGGGGTGGGGGGGGG
>JAIPMN010009132.1:0-14917 GCA_020650975.1 Apostichopus californicus | reverse complement strand
TTCCCCCCCCCCCCCCCCCTTGTGCCATAATTTCACCTGTAGATCTTCCCTAGATAGATAAATAAGCCATGCTTTGGTTATGTCACTCCCTCCCACCCCCTCCTCCATCCAGCCCCTCACCTAATTTTATGCACACAGCTTAGTTTCTGGAAGAGGAAAAGGTAGGCACTTTCCATCCATCACCCAACATGAGGTTGGAGGAACTTTCATGTGACCGCATTTGTGAAACTTTCGTTAAACAATATTTGTAACTTCAGAATAGTTTGACCTCCTTCCGCAGTCATATAAATATAGCTCACAAATTTCCACCTTCTTGTGATTCTTTGAATACAATTTTAGGTAAATTTTAATACCACTCTATTTGCACTGATTTTATAAATAATCTCTGACACTGTATAAAAATTGGATGGAATTAAAGTTCATTTGCATATGACTGGCCACATTTAATTTAAAAATTTAAAAATTTAAAACAAGACATTTCTTAACTTTTGAGCAATTTCTGCTTCAGTTACTCTCTCCACATCGTTTATGTTCTCCATGAGAAAGTGTCTGGTTATGAAATTTTCGGAATCCAATGCTTAAAACTAACTACTCATTAGACTAATTATAACAGTAACTTTCATTTGGTGAGACGAAAAAAAGCTGTATTAGTTTGATCAAATTGAAATCTTATTTTTGGGTAAATGCTTGCAAGGTTTGGTTAAAAAAAAAACGGGCAACCAAAGGCGAAGAAGCTGTTGTAAATAAAGGTATACATAATAATGTGCAATGATCAGAGAATTGCGACGAGACCACAGTGCGTTTTCACCATCTTTTCTGTTTTTTCTTTTCTTTCTTCGTTTCTTTTCATTGTGCTGCCCCAGGAGGAGTCTCACCACAAGCAGGTGTTGCACAGATGAGAAAACATGAACAGAAATGGTATCAGAGGAGGGAAAAAAAGGAAGCTTACCTCTGGCATGATTTGCTTGAAGATCCTTAAATCTTCCAAGGTAAGCTGAGTCTGAAAGGAAGACGAAAAAAAAGAAAAGGTAACAATGACTTCAACAAAATTCTGTCAAATTGTACAAGTGGTGTGTGAACAGAACAAGTTAGCTTTCTTTCCTTGCTATATGTAGTCAAATTGAACACACATAGTATAATGTGCCAATGTTAATATATTCTGAGCCATTATATGACATTAATGGTAAACAGAGAGTTAATTCCCACATTGCTGGCAGCACTATCCATCTACTGTAGTCACACTCTCTCTACAACTCATTCCCCCAATCCCCCCCCCCCCCCATAAAGTGCAAAGCTGTCCTAGGCTATTGTAAGACTTCAGAAAGAGAGAATTGTGGGCTGAGAGTTAGATAATTAATGTTAATAAATCTAATGTGAATAATGTTATTTTACTACATGTGGATACTTGTTTTGATGATCAATTCTGACTCTTTTTGGACTATAGATAGAATAGTGCATATGGTGAGTGGAGATAGGTAATGGAAGAACAATATGTGTGGTACTCGTGTGTACATGCATAGCATTGCATTTTAAGTATGTACTGTATGCATGAACTATGTATGTATTATTACAAGTTTAACTTGTGTGTATAATTATGCGGTGTAAGCAACCACCTCATTATCACAGTTAGGTTAAATTGTAAGGATACATTCTGCATAAAGTGTAAAATTGTCTATGAACAGAAAGAACACACTTCCTACGCACATATCCTTCACAAAGAATAACATTTCCCACGCATCTATAGTCTATAGAAAAGGTGTGGATAATTGGGTGGTGCAACAATTAAACTCATGTGCATGCACATGTGGTGTTAGAACAAACATGTGTACATGTGTAGACACAGTGTTACAACAATTAAACTTGGGTGTATTCATGGTGTCACGACAATTAGACTCATACCCGTTATGAAAAATTTTAACTTTCCAGGGTTATTATATCTACTGCTTTAACAGCTGGACAATTCATTAGAAAACCTGAAGCTAAAACAAACATGCCACCAAATGCAACAATGTCAACAACAACAACAACTGCCTCAACAACAAAACAAAATCATATTTCCAAACTCATCTTTGCCATTGTGCGACATTTCTTTTGTAGTCCAATTAAAACCTGCGATGATATATACTGTACCGTTATATAAGAACTCATGGGGGCTTCATACAGTAGAATCATAGTCATGACTAAAATTTTGTCTGGTGTCCACAGACCCTTACTTAATGGAAAAACACAATTCGCACTTTACTTCTCACATTAACAAATAGAACCAATCTGTGAAGGCTAAAAACACCCTGAGAGGTGTCAAATTGAGGTTTCAGGTCGGTAAAGAGTTTACATTGTGCATTTGCCTGTGATCAAAGCACACAGGTAACTTGAATACTTGCCAGAGAGGTGAAATAAACTGAACCTGTTGTTGTGTTACTACAGTAACTGAGTTACAGTGAGTACAGGAAGACAAACTTGTATAAGTTCAGTCTGTATGCTGTGTTTCTTCTTTACATGATATGTAATACAAACTGCTACGAGACTTGTAGTTAAGATTTGTGAAGGCACTTTTAACAACACTCACTCTCATAACCTAGTCATTACCAAAGCACATACGTTACAGTATGTGAATCAATGCAGACCGAGGCCCATTTCCCATTTTTTATTATTAAGATTTGGTACTTGAAGGAAATGCAAATTCATTTCGAGCTACAATTACACATGAAATATAAGTGTAATCATCACGTATAAGCTTAAATTGAAGGTACAACAGGACTGTCCAGCATATTAACAGGGGGCACTGTTATATCATTACTAACTGATCTGTACTGTTTGAACAATGGCGGAATTAAAATTAACATGATCATGTGAAGGCGCTCACAAGCATACTGATGCACTGGGTAACAGACGAGTTCATGGTCACACTGGCGCGGTGTCGCTAAACGGAAAAACATGCTTCAGACAACCAACCTTTAAGGTGCTTAAAACGGTTAGCTTGACTTGCACATGTATGAAAACTTCAAAAATATGGTTCAAAAGATCTCTTCTTCAATAGGATAGAAAAACTACTACCGATCAACTCATGGAATCGTTATGATCTGCTGTCGAAGAATGCAGCTCTTTTGAGTTTCGCCGGACTAGATAGGACCGAAATGGCAGCGCGCCCGACCCTCTATTAATTTTTGGGCATGGCTGGTGAGCCCTATTTCAAACAAACTTGCAAGGCCTGCATACGTAGTTGGTGAAACAGAATGTGACAACCTGTATGTAACATTCTGAGTAATACAAAAACACCTGTTAGATAACAGAATGGAAGAATGAGTCCTGAGGCAGTTGACCAGAAGTGGTTGGTCACTGGGGTTGTTTGGATAGTGCTAAAAGGTAATACCATGTCAATCCAGACATCTTTATAAATGATGGTGCTTTGGTTCCTGAGGAGACAGGTTTGAGTCAGGAGTGACGTAAATCTGTACAAGCTACTTACACATGTATGGTTACATCTCCACATGGTTCTTTCTTTTCTTGTTGTTAAAAATAGTACATTTACTTGAACGATGTTTTCAATTAGGGGACCATCTGACAGCATGCAGCAAGTTAAGGATTGAATTTGTGGAAAGCTCTCCAAATATTCATCAAATTTTACATTCATCAAGTAATATCCAAGAGAGGAAAGCTCAACAAAATGTTTTCTAAGTTTTCATAATGTTTTCTAAGTTTTCATATCAGACTATCAGTATGTATAAACACCAGAAGCTCTATGTTTTAAAAGTTCACAACAAGTCCTACAGGGCACTTGGGAGACCCACACTCATACTGAAAACACAACAAAATGGATTTTTAATGAGTGTGTGTTTGGAGGAGAAACTTTCCCCCCTCAATTTTATGATCATTTAGTGCAATCTAATACCCACCCAGTAGGTTATTATCAGCTGTTGAATGTCATCATCTCAGCCAGATGTCATTAAAAATGTCCAATGGTAGAACTATTTGAACAAAGTAAAAGCTGTATACATATTGTTGACATTGTATGCTTATTTTCTTTGGTAAAATAATCAGGGACCCTTCAAAGTACAATTTTGCCGTCTTGTTCTCTTGTATCTTGGCCTTTGCTGCTTATGTAACTAGTGTACTGTACGGTAAGGCTGCTACAACCAGCATTACATGGCTGTTCAAGTTTTAATATTGCAGGCATACACCATACCATACCTCATACACACTACTCAGAATACTAACTGTACATACTAACATGTACCGTAGTTACTGTATGTGTTAATGATCATGCATAGTCATGATACTGAATGCTATGTGACATCTGTGCAGTTTACTGAACATAGGCCCTCTTACAAAAGACCATGATACTGAATGTTATGTGACATCTGGGCAGTTTACTGAACATAGGCCCTGTTACAACAGACCATGATACTGAATGCTATGTGACATCTGGGCAGTTTACTGAACATAGGCCCTGTTACAACAGACCACGATACTGAATGCTATGTGACATCTGTGTAGTTTACTGAACATAGGCCCTGTTACAACAGACCATGATACTGAATGCTATGTGACATCTGGGCAGTTTACTGAACATAGGCCCTGTTACAACAGACCACGATACTGAATGTTATGTGACATCTGGGCAGTTTACTGAACATCTACTGTAGGCCCTGTTACAACAGACCATGATACTGAATGCTATGTGACATCTGGGCAGTTTACTGAACATAGGCCCTGTTACAAAAGACCACGATACTGAATGCTATGTGATATCTGTGCAGTTTACTGAACATAGGCCCTGTTACAAAAGACCATGTAAAGTGTTCAAAGTGTCTTATATAGTAAACCTGACAAGAACATCACATGATAGAAGTGGTCACAATTCAGTGAAAATTGCCTTTAATACTCAATGCAAAGATTTCTCAAATAAGTAATGAAAACCATGGAAATGGATTATTCCCAATTGTTACAGAAATGCTGGAAAGTGCATGGCAAATATTTCAAACATTGTACAGTACGCATCTAACAGTTTCTGTATATAACTCTATACTACATCCCTTGATAGTATTTACAGTGCACCATGTAACTTTCAATGGTATTGGCCATGTAAATGATAGCCTACACTCAATTGTGCATCTTTGCTCTATCGGCTGGCTGTACATGTTTGTATATTTGTAAGATGTGCTGGTCTAAGGCACTCTTTATCATACCTTTCACTCCATAATATGTGCATATCCCCCAATAGTACCAGTAACAATGTCAAAATGAATTCTTAGGTAGTTTCTTTATTCCATCTGTACCTAGTGTCGACTCAACGCAGCTTTTTAGCCGATTTTGATCAATTATTTCATACAATTTGTCATAGCTTTTGTTGATAAATAACAATATTACAATTCGTAAAAAAAAAATTTTAAATCCAAAAATGAAAGAAAAAGTTGCAAATTTTGGAAAGTTTCCTCAGTGCAATTTTTTAAATATGAGTAATTACTGATATAAAGGTGAAAAAATACTGAGAATCAAATTAATTCACTTATTAACAGTCACTCGGTGGAAAATTACTTGTTAAATTAAGTTTGGTCGAATAGTTGACCAAACATGAATAGCTGCTTTGAACACAGAGCTGTAAAGATGCAAGTCGAAATGCTTGGCCACGTATTTGTGCGATTCTGCTTCAACACTTACCGCAAAATCTTCAGGAGATACCCTAAGCATTTCAAAGACGACACGATCGTAGCTTTTCATGCGCGGCAAGGTCCACCGTCCATCAAAGACCTGCTCTTTGTCACTGGAATTCTGGAAAGGAAAGAATTCATACAAATATATTGCAAAGAGTTGAAATCATGTTTCCAAAAATTTCTCATCATAAAGGCAGAGCTCTGTTAAATATTGCATATAAACTGCATACTTTGCATATGATATACAAATGCAGTCTCTAACAATTGACTAAACTATAGAGGGATTAAAATTTGATGTACAGTAAAAATATACAGAAAAGTAAATAATTTGTAAAACAGAATATAATAGGCAAGTCTAGGTTAACACCACTCAGTAACAGATTTTTCACACCGTGGAGGTCACAAAAGTTGTCACGGAAATGAATGAAAAAGAACAAGCCTTTTACAAATGCCATATGTGGCAAACCACTTCGATCGCACGAAAACTACGGTGAATCACTACGACTGGAAAGTCCTCAAAACACGGATTTGGTTTGAAAATCCATCTCAAACAAATCATTTTGCTATTGTAATACATGATACAGTATAAATGAATTAGAGGGTAAACATCCCTCCCAGCACAGTACCCTAGGCATCAACACCACTCTGACCCTCCGATGACGATTTGAAAGACCAATTAAAATTGTCCACAGTATTAAACAATTTATTACAAAGAATGGTCCAATTACACAAAAATACATGTGTGCAAGTCTCTACACTGCTGGAGGCTGATACTATACACCGTGTTCAAAGAGAATCAACCTGTTCCATGACCATTAATTTCAGAGTGATCAAAAAATATTATCAGAGAAATACATATCAATATAGAAAACGCCCAACTATGAAGTAGCCCATCACTTGTTATGATGGATTTATTTGAGCACAATGAATCATTACTATCGCACACTGAACAAGGACAAGTAGCAAAATTTCAAAATTTTTAATTGTCACCGATGTTGACTTTGTAACGACGACGGACACGAGAAAAATACATGTGTACGTATATTGGACACAGGCACGGCATGGTGAATCATTTTAGAGTACACATATTTAATTACGTTTAGACAGGTAAAAAAATAAAAAATACCACCTGTTTGGAAAGTTTCAAGCTATCATGATGATGGTAGAAAAGTGAAAATGCACAGAGAATCGAAAAACGAAGACGAGATGCAACACATGATTTGTTTGTTTGTTCCCCAAATATATACTGTAGTAAATGTGGTGTATACACCAGGGAATAAGTCACAGCAAAATGCTATGCAAAAGCTTGCTGTTATACATACGTGTGCAAAAATGTTGTAGCAGAGGAAGCAGGAACCATATAAAACTGCTGCGCAAACTTTAAACGCTAAATTAATCCCGATGCAAGTTCATCTCATCCGAACGAAATATGAGGTATTAAACACATAGAATACACTATAATTTTATATGGGCCAAAATTCTGGGGGAAAATGTTCATTGTGATGATTGCTGGATTATTTGCTACATAATAGTATCAAGACAATATTGGTTAGTCCTTCAAGATTGAAATAGTGCATCTATGAGGTGTTTAGTACTTGTTTGTAGAAATTAATAATTGTTATCAAAAATGTGTCAGATGGCAGAAGACAAGAGGTTACAGAACCACATCATGGTTTGTCATGTAATTGATATAAATATCATATATATAATGGTATGGTCATGTATTATAAAGTGAAAATTTCTCATAATGAACAAATACTATTTGAGGAGGCATGAAATATGTGGCAGTGGGGAACAGTCTTGATCCTTGGATGTTTTGTTTCATAAGTACATTTCCAAAGTTTCTTACTGTACCCAAGTATTCATACACAACTGAGGAATGTTCAAATTGAGGCACAAGTTTTACAGTGAGGTCAAATGTTTTGAGCCCCAGTTGGCAGTAAACTGCTTGTTGACAAACAGTTGACTAACTATTGTGCATAGGTGACCATAACTTGACTTTCTAGCACATTAAGGTACCATACTAATGACCCTGAAAAACTGCTAAAAGTCGTCATACCATGAAACTTTTAGTCAAATGTCAGTTAATTCATTTGAAATTTCACCAAGACAAATCACAGCATGACAAACATCGTAATGCAGTAACTTTGTGAATTCTATGTGGTCTACATTACTAAATTCTTGCAAGAAAAGAAATGAACCAGAAAGATTAGAATCTCTCTGCCATCTAGCACACAATATTGTTTAGAAAATGTGAAAAACAATGCAATTATTTCCATAGCTAGCAAGCCTAGCATATGTTTTCAATACAGAAACGGTCAATCATTGTGGAATTAACCAAGTGATTTTTGTACCTGTCAAGAGGAAATATGTAATTCAATATTCTTATATATTACAAGAATGTCAAGCACTCAGTCTGGAAAACACTTCATACAGGGTGACAAAATGTGTACATATTAAAGTTACAATACCTGCGTATCTTGCCCAGGTATTTCACCTTCTAGCATGGAGTCATGGATGGGATACAAATCACATTTACTGTAGGAATATACCGTTTTCACAAGAATGTAATTGTATACATGTCAAAAGAAAACTAAGACTGGTTTCCAGAAACAAATAATTTGTAGACAAAATATCACTATATACCAGATTCCTGGAGATATAAAGTATATCTTGCTGTAGGGTCCACAAAACAAATACTTCAAAAAATAGTCACTAATAACAAATTTTGCAAAATTTTACCACCATAGGCATGGACACTATACAGAGACAAATATTAGAGAAAGTGGAAACCACCAGTGCGGACTTATTTCTGCGATTTCCTTACAACTTTCCGACAATGCCCGTCTACCTGCAAAAGGGAAAGTAAAACTACTGTATCTACAATATACACAAGTATGCGGATAGTTTATTCATTTCCTATTTTGTGCCCATGAGACCTCAACTTCCTATTGGTGTGACCAGAAACTACGCTATTCAGCTATTATCTCGCAAGACCTACATGTATCATCTAATGATATCTACCTCTGCACCTGTAAACAGGTCAATTTCAATTACTCTGGGTGGTTTTGTTTTCAAATTTCAACCACGTAATTTCTCATGTAATACCGTTCCCAAACTACATGGGTGTCCAGTATTAGAAATGGTAAAACAATTGTTGCAAACTAGAGGTTTTGTGATTGACCCACGCACGATGCAACATACATACTTTATACAGAGATCTGCTGTTTCGATTAAATTTTGTTTCGGCTCATTTATGTGGAACCCTGTCAATTATGACTTATTGTTGTGACATTAATTGCTATTAAACACCACAGTTACAAACTACAGGGTCTTTGCTTCCATGGGAGTAGCATTATGTATATTGCAGTGGCCAGGCATGGACCTGATAATTCTTGTCAGATATCCATTTTTTTTAAAAACATACCATTTATGTGTCAAGCTGCCCTATATGTACATTAGCTCTTTGTACAATATGCAGAAACCCTGACACAGGCTTGGGACTGGCAAGAGGGTTGGAGGGTGGGGAGGGAGAACAGGAGTCATTCAAATGTTCAGCAGTGCTGAATTTGCAGCATTTGATAGCTACACTGCCACATGACAGTAATTGATATTCTATCCCACCTCAGCCCCCCCCCCCCTTTCAATCGGCCTTGATATTACACAAATGATTAAGTGCAGTGATTATCCAGTACGTAGATTTTTGAGGAATGTCTTTGATGCTGACAGGCATATTTTCTATTTTCCTTGTAGTAAAGCAATGATATTTTCAACGTTCACTTAAACGGTGCAATCGAGAGGGGAGTGTATCTAGAGTCTAAGTGAATTCAAGTAAATACACAAAGTGACTAAGAGGAAAACCCTGACCTTATGGAGTAGCAACAATACAAATTGGAACTCCCTCTACATGCTGAAGTCCTATCATTGCACCCTGACCTTACTGAGTGGCAATAATACAAAATGGAACTCCCTCTATATGCTGAAGTCATATAAATTCACTGTAGAATAGATATTTCTATACTAGTACTTTACTAAGTTACGATGGGACAGTTACATCAAAGACCTTCGCCAAAGACTGCAAAGAGGGTTTATTATGACAATTCTTTTAGTGTACCATCCATTGAAAGGGATATTACACAGTTCTATCTTTATAGACTTCTAAGTACAAAAGTATAATAAGGACACACATTTTGTCTCCTCATATCCAGAAGGAAGAGGAAGTGGGTGTGGCACTAGAAGTGGGTGTGGCACCGGAAGTGGGTGTGGCACCGGACGTGGGTTCGCACCGGAATGGGCCAATGGACTGGGCAGTGTGAAAATGCTACCGGTGCAACTACGGTAGATAGGGCCATCCTGTCGATTGTAATGCATATGTATGTTGCATGAGGATAGGTATTACAAGAGAGAGTCCAAGAGAAATAAATACTACCCTGTCTAACAAGTACCCAACGTTTCTTCCACCAATCCTTATACTTTCTACTTCTTCAAGTACTTCATCAACTTTTCGCTGTGCTTTTGTGGATATTTCTAAAAACTCACGACACACCTCCCTAGATTGTCATTCGAACCTGCACTGTACAGTACTATGACATCCAAGGTACTCACTTAACTTTACCCTTTCAATAAACAGCCTTCATACCAAATGAAAGTTAAAACTATAAAACTGAAAGTCCCGTGTCAAATAGCTGTAGATCTGCAAGAAAATTCCAAGCTAACAAAAGATTTACTGTTACTTAGTTTTTCATAATAACTTGACTTTACCGAGGTCGATTTACTATGAAAGAAGGTGGCAGGATTTCCTGCGCTTAACGGTAACCACGGTTATTAATGATACAGTTCATCACAAATTTGGCCTACATGTATATTGCTTCATACACAGATCCATGTCCTCTCTTCTGCAACTCCATTGTCTTTTCCATCACACATCTAGATATATATTCCTTAAAAAGTTAACAGTAACAGAGACACAAACCAAACCATCATAGGGTGTTGTGTTTATACAGTATGATAAAGACCTTTTTGCTGAATAACTCTTCCAAACTGCTAGGAAAAATCTTGTTGCGTTTGGGAAATATCCTAGTTTAAAAGTGGTGACTGGGGGGGGGGGGAGGGGGCCTGTCACTTTGTAAATCTGTGTTGTCATGTAAAGTATTACTAACTAGGATTTGTGAAATCGTTTACTTTCTATTTTTCTCTCGTTTCTTTGTCATGTTTTCAAGGTTGAATTTCAACTGCATTGACACTGCAACCAATGCCGTTATTAACTCTTGTAAAAATCCCCATCACAATTAAAATGATTGGGTTTTTGTTTCCTTTAAATTGTTATCTTGACTATATACCCTAACAACCTACAGTGCACATGAACTAAAGAACTTGAAAGGTAAACTCTAGCTGTGTATCAGCAGGAATTGTCAGCCTAACAACAGAACACTGGTAGCTTTTTCTTTTCACAAAAGCACAAGTTTATGGAGATCATTCACCATAAAATATGGTGTCAGGAGTTATTGTGCTTAGTGACAACCACAGTTTTCACTGACTATGTATCAGAAACCTTTATCGCCCTGACAATTCTACACACAAACACACACACACACAAAAATAATAAACAGGTATACTGTACATGCTGTACATATAGCGTCTTTACTTAATAGCTCATGAGTCAAACCAAACCTACCCATAACTGTTTGACACGTTTACAATGTTCCCCAAGAAGATATTACAGCAGTCATATTGTTTATCCTGAGGGAGGGGAGGGGGGGGAGGGTATCACGTAACATTTTCCTCTTCCTTCAAAATAAAGGAACAAAAGACTTAAGACAACTCTAGAAATGTGCATCTCACAGCCAGGATGACTTGGGTTGCTAAATGTTGTACCATGATGAAAATTCTTTCAAATGCTGTTGCTAAAATAACAAAAAATTTTTTATCACAATGTAATACCAACCCTGATTTTGAACGGCTCAATGTTTACTTGAAATAATCTTTACCATTAGGAACAAATAGGACAACTGTTCATTACTTACTTCTCCTCCTACCAGCAATCGACTATGATGTTACAGATCGAACAAAATGGCAGCCCTATGAATGATACGGCTGTTTTTTTCTGTCCATATCACATTTCAGTAAACAAGATCTTCAGATAAATTTGTATTCTTCCCTTCTATGAACATTACAGTGTAATGGCATAACTCTGGTGAAATGAAACTGTTTTTGTTTCCGTGTTCAAGCAGGAACTTGATTTTTTTGTAGCCCACGCCAAGGTTCGAAGTACAAAACCCAGTGTTGAACCCAGTACAGAAGCCAAAAGGCTATTTGATTCCAAGCCAACTCATACAATTGTGCAATTTTAATGTCACACTGCAATATACAAGATTTTGAAGTTTTAACCATTCCCGACTTCAGGGTGATCAGCAAGGTTCTTGCACTCAAATGTGAACAGGTCCTTGCACTCACTAAGGTACAATAGATCGACATGTACCAAGTATGCCATTAAACTAGCAACACAGACTTTTTTGTGGTTACGAACTCAGCTGTATGAAGACATACACACTAACACATGCACACACACACACATATATGCTATCAACATCATGTTTACTTCACTTTTGCCTTCACTGCTCAAGGAATGAGAACGCAGCCTTGAAAGTCTATATTCTTAAAGTCAAAAGCACTTCCAAGTTTCAATTGTTGAACATCTGTTGTTAATTACATGTATTCATAGAATGTAATTACATGCCCAGACTGTGTGTGGATCCTTGGATGTAGCCCAAAAGTGACTTCCAAAGGTGAAAACAGTAATCACAAAACTCTACCTACCCAGAGCTTGTGAGACTTTGGATGGTAGAATGAGGTGGGTGGTAGAACAGAATGTGCCGGTAACCAGAAGAGGGCAGTGTTTTAAAGTTTACCAGATGCTCTAGACATGGTAGAGAGCGAGAGTGCAGTAGTTGCGTGGCGACAGGTAAGTGAGCTAGTGAAGTAACTACTGTGTTAGTTTAATTCCAAAACTTACCAGGTCCTGATTATCGCAATTCCGCAAGATTCGAGCAGATAGAAATCCGAGTAAAAAAAAAAGACCTTGAAAACACTTTTGGTGGTATTAATGAGAAGGGAGGTCATTGATCGGCAGGGTAGGTCATAGAGGGCGCACAGTGTTAAAAGATTACCAGTTCACTCTAGTAACGGTAGAGCAAGACTGCTGAGGTTGTGAGGAGACAGGTAATGGAGGAGCAAAGTAAATATTATAATTCAACTAAGGGTTTTATAATTCTTCATATTAATACTATTAATCGTAATGCGTTGGAAAATCAAGAACTGTGAAAAAACTTCCACCAGGATTCGAACCTGGGCCTCCCGCTTTATATGCGGACACCCTAACCACTAGGCTATGGGCGCTGATTATATAGATAGATACCGTAGTATATAAAGTTTAGTAATAGCAGTATAGTGTTCAATACAACTGGTGCAGAGCTATATATATAGATTCAGTTGCCTGGTGATTGCTGCAGTGTAAAGGACTAGCAATGTGTGCATGAACCCTTGAGATGCAATGCGATGGCATAGCCTGTATATACATACATCTATAATATATAACACCACAAAACTGAAATCACACTAGTACCACTGATGCTGTGCATACTGTAGGTCAATGGTTTCATTTTTGTCTTTGCTCTTTCAAATTTTGGTTATAATTCTGAGCAGGACTTTATTGATTTTCTATCCCAAAAATACTGGAATAAAAAGGAAAATGTGAAATACTGGGCAATTTGAATAGCACATTGATGCTTTCAAAAGCATTTTCAAGGCTTTTAGTGGTGTCGCATATCTACCAACTTGTTTAAAAGTAATGTGAAATCTGTATATGCACTTAGCGACCTAGGTACATATATTAAGCACATACATACAGCAGACCTTTCCTTGCTTTGCTCTTAAAATATTCCGTTTGAATATCAGCTATTTTTAATACACGTTTGATACGCTACACAGCACAGCATGACAGCAGGCTATGATAAAAAAAACTTCTGCATCACTGTGCACTGTATATTGAACAAAAAAAAATGATTTGTTTGTTCTCTTTAATGTAAGAACTGTTATTAATCATTTACTTATCTTTAGATATTGAACAGAAGTACAAACAGATATGAAACTAGTTGCATACATTACTGTATGTACCTGTAGTATATTATGGCATGAAGTGTACATTGTACAGCACTGTACAGGGAATAATGTAACTTTTGAATTTTGTGTTACAGTTTGAAATTTTTGAAATTTTGTGTCTATTATTCAGAAGTACTTTTGTTTCTGTGTTTCAAACTTGCTACAAACATCTTTGTATTTTGCATAGCAGTTTGCTCATATTGTATCGCATTTTTACTTTGCAATACTGTATACCGAGTTAACCCACTAGCTGAGAGATAGTTCAAATTATGGAGCCAATATTCCTTATTATCCATCTAGTTGTTTTTTCTCCCCTTGCAATGCTACTTAAGATTACATAATATCTGCTATAGATGTATCTTTGCAACTTTGCAGCGCTTCATCTAGCCTGGATAGCATTCTAACTATCCAATGATGACAGATGTTGTGAAAACACGAGGGTCGTCAGAGGCAAATTTTGCACGGTCATCTGATCATCCGAAACGGCCAAATTTCTGTTCGCACGACCAAAATCAGCTTTGGGAGATTTTCCGGCGGTCGACTAGTTGTTTACATCAAATTCATATCGCATTGTAACTAAATACCCCTAATAGGTATTAAAATGATAAATTGGTATCATATTCCAGTACTTATGGAGATAAAAACATATAGTAGTAAGGTCTATGATCCAAGGAGACTTTTACTGGACAAAAGGCTGGTTTTTCTATTCAACAGACCTTCACATCTCTCCCACAGTGTTCATATTGGTCATTCTTTGTAATTTTTTCGGACAGCCAAATTTGTTGTCCAGACGACCGAAGTAATAAGACCTGGTTGTCCGAGGGAACAACCAGAGATGAAGAATCTTTAAAAATTTGGTCTGGTTGTGAAACAAATACACACACAGGAGAGGTACATTTTGAGTTGAGACTTGGTTGCAAACTGGTGAACTGTAGGATACTTAGTCTGTTAATGAATATATACAGTACTGTACAAACAACATGCAATTAGTCCACATTCATTGCACTGGGAACAGAAATTTAGACAAAAACTAGCAACGGTAGTGCACAAGTAAACAACCACAAAAGTTCAGACTTATAATATATATATATATATATATATATATTTAT
>JAIPMN010009128.1:0-12542 GCA_020650975.1 Apostichopus californicus | reverse complement strand
AGAGCCAAATTTCACCAAAAAGTACGAAATGACCCGTGTGCAAGTAAATACTTACATATTTGTCAATAAAATGACGGAGATCTATGAAGTCTGTTATAATTACTGAAACTTGAAAGAGCAACTGCGCCACCAATTTTATCACTAGCGCCACACTGTGGGACTGTGTGTCCGAAATTGGCAATACTCTAGCAAAGAAATACCGGTTCCACAATCACAAGAATCTTCTTGGAATACAACGTGAAAACAGTTTGCAGGAAAGAAAGTTTGGCCGAGTATCGTAATATAACACACTTCTCCCACCATATCAAGTATATTTTCAGGTGATTTTTACCAGAAGATATAGTTTTGGGGTGTTTTAAGGCTTAGGTGTCCGGAATTGGAAGTGTCCATGCTAATATAAGCTGAAAATCTTTGGTGTATGATTTAATACTTGACATTATTCTTTCATTGATTTTCAGAAATCTGGGATAGTTCTAATTCCTTGACAGAATAATGGCACAAACAAGAGTTCGAAAATCTGTTCGAAACAGATTGAAAACACTTCAGAATCGTGAAGAAATAGCCGAAAGGATGGATAAAATGAAAAAAAATCAAAACTTGCAATTGTTTCTACTTCTTCTCTTACCCGTTGCCTTCTTGATCTTTGGCATGCTGGTCTTCCCACCCTGGGGTATGAAGGATGAGACTAAGATTAAGACGGTGATAGAAACCGTAGGAGCAGGAAAAGCTGAGGCAGCTGTTAAGAGTGAGGAAAAGGCTGGAGGAATTGGTGGTGAAGCAGGGGCAGGTGGTGGAGCTGGTCAGGGAGGAGAAGGGGGTGGTGGTAGGGGAGGGGACAGAGGTGGTGGTAGGGGAGGGGAAGGAGGTGGTAGTAGGGGAGGGGAAGGAGAAGATGACGATGAAAATAGAAAGCAAGATAATGTGAAAGAAGGCGACAAAAGACAAAAGAGAAGCATTGAAAATACTGAAGATCATGTTGAAAAGTCTGAAGGTAATTTTGAAAAGGGAAGTGCAAAAGAAGATAAAACTGTCCTTAAACAGGTAGCAGAAAGTAAAGGTGACCTAAAACAGAAGGGTAGGTCTGCCAATGCCATGAGAGAAGAGGATAAGTCTTCTCAGAAGAAAGCTAGTTCTGTAGGAGATCAAAGACTAAGAGTTGAAGATACCAAGAAATATAAACCAACCATTCAGAGGTCGCTGAAGATTGGAAAGTTTGAGCTTCAAGGCAAGAACATAAAAGCTGAAAAGCTTAAACCAAGCAAATCTCATAATTCTTCAGTAAGGTAGGTTTCTTGCAACCCCAGGGTTTTCCCTGGTATTCCTTTTGTGAAGTCCCCGCCTCTCTTTTTGCGACCGTCTCCCCAAAATATTACCAACATCATCGCCTCACTGTAGTATTTCAGAGAAGAAATAAAAAATGTTCTTAACCCATGCCATCATCTGACATTGAAAAATTGGCTGTGAACACTAAATTCTAGCAACAAATGAAAGTTCTTCTGCCTTTAAGATAGCATTTTTATCCAATTTATTTTTAAGATGATTGACATTAGGACTTTTAACAAAATTTTCTGGGCCACCATGTCAACAGCCCCACCCCACACCCAGGTATGCTCATGCCTTCCAGTGTTACAAGCCAGTTACTGCCTTTCACATGAGAAATCCCAGAGGAAACCCTGAACCCTCTCAATTGTTCTGCAGTAGAGTAATTGTGACAAATTGCTTGATTTTTGTGTTGAGTTGAGTCACTATATTATCTCGATGGTCTCTTCACTTTTGGAAGTTTAGTGACTTCCAATATCATTCCCAAATCCCATTTCCCTCAATCACCTTTCCTCAAAATGTCCTTCCCCAAATGTCCCTCCCTCATTCTCCTTCCCTTGTTCCTCTTCCCACTTTCCCCATCCCCTTCCCCCACACTTCCTGTCCCCATTCTTCCTTCCCCACTTCCCTCACTTAATTCATTTCTTTCACCTGACTATCCCACTTCCCTTACCCCACTCCACTATCCCTTTCCCCACTTATCATTTCTATTCCCCATCCCCAAACTCTGTTATAAACCAAACATTTGCTGTTTATAGAGACATTGGAGGTTTACTACCGTATTATCTCCAGTTATGATGACTTTTTGTTGCTCTATGCAACCTATGTTTAATTCCTTCCATGTATTTCTATCATTATGTACTGTATCTCCTATTGACATACAACATATAAACATCAAGTTATTACTGACCTTCCTTGAAGTGTTGACACAAATTATGAAGTACAATTCACCAAGACAAGAATCAATCCAGGATTTTACAAAGTAATAATTTTGTTTATCATGATAGTTATCAAGGACTAATATTTCAATTTTCCTTTTTCTTCTTTTGCATTTTTTAAGGGTTTACAAATTTGAGAACTTCTTGACAGAGCGAGAGTGCAATGGATTGATCCAGGCTCACAAAAGACATGTACTTGAGTTCAGTGATGTCGACCCTATTTTCTGTTGTGACGATATCTCAACCATCGAGAAAAATGTCAAGGATGCCGGGAAAAAAATTGCAATTTCTGCGGCAGATTTGATCCCAGGTAATGATTGAGGATTGATTCTTTACTCAGCAAAAGTCTTTATATTGTCATTGACACAGAAAGTTTGGTATGTTAGCAATGGTTTTAGTGTGTTTAGAATACTGTACCACATGAAGAAGGATGTTTAATTTGTATCTTAATTGGAAAGTTTTAAAAATGGTAGTCTTTTTTGTTGTTGATCTGTTTGCACTTGCATTAACTTGTCTGATTTGATATTAACCCCCCCCCCTTACCCTCTTGAAATCTCTCAGACACTACTATACCTTTCCAAAACTGAAAAAAATTTATACAATGATGTATCCATTGGTTAAGCTGGATATGTCGGTATAGTTGATTACATGCAGGCAGAATTTTTGTGTTTGTATATAAACGAGAGCAGTCCCAGAATTTTACAATTTATTCTGGCTAAAATCAAGATCTCACTGGTATTTTTTCTGAGTTATGTCACAACACACAAATCAGTTACTGTACAGGCTTTTGGGAGCAGTCCAATAACATTTGCTGATACTAAGAAATTACAGGGGTTAGGTATGGAATTTATTTTGATTCCTTGACTGATAATTGTTAACCAATCTATCATGTGTGTATGTTCTGAATGTCTACTGGCATAAATATACCGGTGCTTATGTCTTCTACTGGCAAATGGCAAAATCCACTGGCATTAGCCTGTAAATTAGTCTGAATTTTATGGTCAGGTTGAACTGGAATGCTATACAACTCATTGCTGACCAATTTGTAGTTCATCGTAAACTTGTTTGTTGTTTCATCATTACAAGCATTTCAATCTGTCACACAAGCAAACATTTCATATATACATGAAATTTTGAACGTACCTTTCTGACATTGATTCTAATCAGTTTTGTGATGATATTCAATACTAAAACCTTATCACAATGTGAAACATTAGCTCGACAAGTCAATTTTCATTCAAGTAAAAGTCCAAGGTGTCAAAAATTCAAATATGCTTAATATTATGCGTGATTGAGAAGACGTTTCTGGGCCACGACATGAAGACGATTGAATGGAATGGTTGATTACTTGCAAATTATTAAACCTTCCTTCAGTTCAGTCGTCTAAGACCATTCATTCGGTTCAGTGGTCTAAGACGGTTTGATAGTTTTGAATAATTGCAATCCTGTTTTGAATAGAGGGTCATTTCCCGCTCGTCGCCAGTCAGTATATTCCACTATTAAGAGAGGTGTGTTTCGTATTTGTGTGGAATCTTAAAACATTCCTTTCTTTTTTGTCGTTCTCAAAGAACGACACTTAACATTCCTAACATATTCATATTAAGTGAATTATTATTTTTTATAGTAATATTCATCCTAACCTATTCCGACCTTTTACCATTGTTTAACTCGACGCCAGCCTATTGTCAAATGGTATAGTCCTAGAACTTAATCAGACAAGGGACGAGTGGGACTTGATCATGAATAGATAGTATTGGTAAGGTTTCGTAGACGTGGCAAGCAAATGTTGCTTTTGTTAGAAACTGGAAAACTATGACAGTCATGTTGTAATCAGATAACATTTTTGCCCAACAGAGACAACGTGTCTCGATACAAAATACTCCGAGGAGCTGAAATCTATTTTAAGATGGTCTTACAGCACATCCTTCTACCCCGGGGAAAGTCCTTTTACAAGAGTCTTTGAAGAAAGGGTAAAACAGGCTACAGGTTTAAAGCCTAGCAATGGAGGGAAATTTCAGATCACATCTTATGAGAAAGGGGTTGGTGAGTATTAATTATATGCAAAGTACAGTATACTAAAGTGTGAATTTATATTTTTAAGATATTATTGGGGAAACAAAATGTTTGTGAGCAACCTTATATGGCTTTACTTTTATCTCTCATATCTTGAAATTAACTTGTCTAGTTCTTTATGAAAACAATTAAAGTCTTCATTTGTAAATGTCATGAATGTTGTTAGTGGATCAAAAAGGTATAAATTCAATAGGTCAAAGGTTATGTAAGTTTACAATCAGAGTAGATTGTTAGTGGATCAAAAAGGTATAAATTCAAAAGGTAAAAGGATATTTAAACTTACAATCTGAGTAAGTTTGTGAAAAAAAATAAAACAATGAAAGTAAATTGCATCGTAGCCTATTCCATGGATGATCTTTTCTTCATTTCAGATTATCTCAACATACTCCTTGAAATTAATTTTTTTCTTCGTGTCTGTCACAGGTTACAAAACCCACACTGACTGCATCGTTGGCAATTCCGATCTGCGAGATAGGATGGGTACCATCTTGGTGTACCTTGCCGATGTCCCTCTGGGAGGTGAAACATCCTTTCCTGGTAAGCGTCTTTAAAAATCCAGATTCAGAACGTCAAACATCTGATAGCAGTCTTTATTTAAACATATAAAGCAGTTTAATTTATTTCTAATGACGCAATTAGTAAAACTCTAGTGGATTGTCATAAAATGCAATGGAGAATTCCTTCCCTGCCAGGCAGTACAAAAAACCCAGCTTGTTCAAAACTTGTTTTATGCAAATAATGCTTGATTAAGATCTATAATTGTTCTGAAAATTAGTTGGTTTTGGAGACAAATTGACAAAAAGTTGGTAAATTGTTTTAGAGGAGCAGACTGATTCAAAGTATTTTAAAGTATCTGTTGAGATATTAATCCTTATGCGTTGTCCTCTGTAGTGTTGAGAGCCTGGTCGGGCCCTGTGGCAATTATGTCACTTGACCTTCTTTGTGATTGCTTCCTAGTTTCCTTAAGTATTTATTGTGTTTAAAATGAAACACATCATCGTGTGAGCCATACATATATCCTCAGGCCCCCTTAATTGACCCCTGACGTCCCCTCTCATCAGACCTGTTTGAGCTTATATTATGGTGACCAGACATGCCCTACTTCCAGGGACAGTCCTCGGGTTTTCATGTGCCATCTCCAGATTAAAAGTGCCCCCCACCCGGAAATGTTCCCAAATTTTTTTATTTTTTGATCTACATGTTTAACCTCCCATTTGCAGAGACAGCTTGAACCTAGGCTAAACTGTTATTGCTTATAACTAGGCTACCAACTTTACAATAAATTTTTTGTAATGGCTCACAGATAAACACAACCCAGATCGTTGGATAATTTCATATAGTCTGTAATTTGTGTAAACCATAATGTTACACTTTTAGTGAGAAAAACAAGGCTTCCAGGGCCCTTCAAGGTTTTGACATTGTATTTTTGTCGTCGACATAAATACTCGTTGCTGAATGAGGTGTGTTAACCTTGAGCATTTCAAACAAAACACAGGAAGGTGTCAACATTAGTATCATAACCCCAGAATTCCTGTCATAGCTTTAATATGCATTTTGCACTGTGGGAGTTTAGGGTTCAAAACTCAAACAACTTAATGTGCTCTGTCATGTGATGTCAATCCTTGTTCGCCTCTCTTCAGAACTTGGAATAAAAGTGACGCCCAAGAAAGGAATGGCATTGGTCTGGAATAACATGAATCCAGATGGATCCTGTGAACCGTTGTCTGTTCATACTGCTGCAAAGGTCCAGGAAGGTCACAAGTATATCATTCAAAGATGGTATGTCTCTTAGCCTTGTTTTTGTTGTTGCTTTATTCCACTTTTCCCTTTGTAAATGATAGTGTTTGAAATAAACACACTTATAAACAAGGTAGGCTGCCGGGAAGGGAGGGGTGTGGGTGGTAACCTGTGTCAAGAAGGGATTGAAAAGTGGTATACAGAGGAACAGAGATTAAAAGAGAAGATGTCAGGACAATACTGAGAGGGAAAGAAGTGTTTGGGATAATCTTGCTCCATTGACTCAGGTCATTGATCTCACATATTTCTTACCTTAGGTTTAGGGAAGGTTTAACTTTCATTCTTTGCATCTGTTTCAAGAGATGTTTGGTAGCATTTTCACAGGTTACGCAGATCTATGTTTTAATGCATTGCATTTTGTTTTCCAAGGTTAGATGATCATGTCTACCCTACATTTTGTGATAATGTGGTGAAAGTGGAAAGCACATACAATATTGTGATCATGTGATGCTCTTTGCTCTTACTTACAGCAAAAGGTCATTTTTTGGGGGGGGGAGGGGGGGCACAACCATTTTGTCATTTGGAAGAATGTGGTTTATTAAAGTAAATGTCGTCCAAGTCCAATGGACGTTGTTTTTTCCTTCCAAAATTCATGTTGTTAATACAGAAAGCAAGTAAGAAAGCAAAATATCATAATTATAGCATTTGTAATATTTTTTGGTACCTATATGTTAATAGTTGTTTTGAAGTCAACATGTGGGGCTTGGCATTCATCACGTGACAGCCCTTTCAGTCTTTCTAGCAATCCTAAATTTTGGTGGCAGTTACGATGACCACTACATTTAATCATTGTTCTGTACAGGTATTACCATCAGAGTTTTGCCAACGTTGGCCAACGAGCCCCAGAGCCACCTGTTCCTGAGAGGTTACCGAAGACAGCAAGAGTGACCTGCGACGAGTACGAGCATGGGAGCTGCAGGTGGTACGATGAATGGAACTACGATCACATACCGGATTATCTTCGGAGAATGAACTCTCTCTCGTAATGTGAAATCATGTATGGTGACATCTTGCTTGGGAATTATGAGATCTCAGGGGTTCTGAATGTGTTTCAATGAAGATGCAATAATTGAGAGATTATGAGAGCTCAGCACCAGAGTGAGAGAGAGAGAGAGATCAGAGGCAAATTTTGAAGGTCTGTTTTTCTGGTTGTGTCTACAACTAGGTTGTAACCTTTGGTTGTCCAAACAGCAAATTTGGTTGTCCGAGAAATTATAGCAAGATGACAAAGAGTGATTAATATGTACACTGTATGTGAGATATGTAGGCTTGGTGAATAGAACACCAGTTTGGGCCAGTAAAACTCCTCTAAGGGTTGATCAGAAGCCTACAGTACAATTTTTCTCCCTTTTCAGGAACTCTGAAAGTGATGGAGGTTGATACCAATTTATCATTTTGCATATTTGGGGCATTATCTCAACAATGCATTCTGAATTTTATGAAATCGTCTAAATGTCTGGCGGACAATATTCAACACTGATTTGGTTGTCCGAAAAGGAATTTGATCTTCTCTTATGACTATTAGAAATTTGCTCTGCTGCTTGCACATACCGGATTACATTACATCAGGCCAGATGAAAGACACATGTACACCGTGGTGTGTAATGAGTCATATATGACTGGAGTAATTGTAAAAGTGAAGTGGCCGGAAGAAATTTGTGAAAATTTTCCCCAAAGAGATAAATTATACTGACTCGAGTCAATGAGTCAGGAAAGTCGCCGACAATGACTCTACTTGACATGGAGTGGCTTGTTTTAAACAACGACATTACCCTGTTTTCCATTAAGTCTTTCTCAACATTTACAGGTCATCAGTACTGGCCCTAAAGTTTAGCTTGCTAAAGATTTCTAAGATCTTAGAAAAGTACATCCATGCAGGGAGGATCTGATATACCAAGTTAATCTAAGACATTAAAGAGTAAAGATTGTTAAGTTAGACAATAAAAATGTCTCAATGAGGATGGAATGCTGAAAGTGGGTTGCAGTAAAATGATTTTAGAAATAAGTATGAGTGTCCATTACTTGGCTTGGTATTATTTCGAAAACCAGAAAAGCTATAGAAACAGTCACAAGCATTCATATTTTTTTTGGTAATTTTTTTTAAACAATTACATATCAAGATTAAAAGTTCTGCCTAACGCCATCACTTAAATCATCTTTTAAAGTAAAGTCATTTTTTGTAATTGTGAGACATGAGAGTTTTCAATGTCCATGCCTGCGTGCAATTACTGATCAAATCTGAAAATGACATGACAGATTTTTAGGTGTTCGAGTATCATGTTGTTTCAATCTGTTGATTACTAATTTACTATAGTATTCTGTGATAGCAGTGGTTTTTTTCTTCTTTTGAAATGTTGCAATGTTTCTAGTGGTAAACTACATACAGTAACAGTTTACTTTATCCCAGAAACTAAGAACAGGCAAATGGAAAGTCATCTATTCATATCAAAAAGATTTTGCAGTGAAATCTTGTTATCAATTCAACTTTGGTGCACATGGGAGAAATTCCTGATACAAGTTTCCTTTTTCTTTGAAAAAACTGCAAGTTATGATTTAAAACTTGTACTTCACTTTGTAAATTTAATAAGTGCAATCAATATTATCGACAATTATCTCTTCCAACATTTTCACAATTTATTTTTAGAACAAAGTGTTTTCATGAGTGTATTAATTTGATTATAAATTGATTCTTCCATAAACAGAGAACAATCCACCCCAACCCTTTGCTTGATGCACATTGCTGCACAACGCTCAGCTGTATTGGTGACTAATTGTACTATATAAGGGCTGGTCTAGTGGCGTTTGCACTGTCTTCATTCTTGACACAGTGATTATTATATTGTCCTTTTCTTCGGGGGGTGGGGGGGGGGTGGGGGTATTGAATTGGTTTATTTAGAAAGTGGGTTCTTCCAAGTAGACCTTGAACATTCTGGGACAGTGATTTGTAAAAACTAGAGAAAATTTTTACAAAAGAAACAATCACAAGTGTTGTAGCTACATCTCATTATTGAATTAGAAACTTCCTATTATTTTACTGTTCAGGGTTAAGTGGTAAGTTATATATACATGAATAATATATAATATGACAGGCATGAAATTATTATGTTAAAATAAAATATGAAATGTTTTGTAACAAATCATATGTACAAAATACAAGGATATAATTTTATACTGAAATTCCAAACCAAATTGACTTTTATTATGTTTGTGTTTGTCTTGTAACAAATTAATTTTTTTTTGGCTCAAAGGAAATACTTCAATGGTTCCAATGAATGGGGGAGGGTGGGGCAGTGGGAAGGGGTCCTGAGATGATTAAAAGGTATGTTGTGTAGTACGTATGCATGTAAAATAGAACGCATATATGTAGAAGTAAGACTGAAATCCAACCTGTAAGATTAAATATCTATTTTACAACCTCTGTCAATGGTATACCATTGACAAATGATGACCACATAACCTTCCAAGCAGGTCTTAGATTAATAGAATATCAACACTAACTGAGTTGCAATAAATCCTCAGATTATAGGCATTAAATTATTATAAAGTAATTAGCCCTCTGACGAGGAGTCTTCAGTTCGATGATTAATGTTCCACTTGGGGGGGGGGGCTGGGGAGCTCTCGTGGTGATGGTAAAAGCTTGCTGAAGTTAAGTGAGGAGTGACCATGTTATGACTATCATGACCCATGAAATATATGATTATTGAAAAGAAAATAGTGTGTAAACATTTAATGAGAAAGTGTAGTAAATCCAACCTTGTTTACTAGCTCCAAATGATGCCAGTTCGCTCACACTGGCAAATCTTGCTATGCATATGCAACAGTTGCTGGAAGGAGTATTAATTAATTCAAGCAATTAATGGATCCTTGGATGATGTGCGGTGTGGGGACACCCAGAGCCCTAGTTTAAAGTCCTCATAAATTCATGATACATTCATGTGCGTATCAAGAATTTGTGTGATTACCGAATGCCCTGACCTGATCCATTCCTATACACATACGTTGACCCCCCCGACCCCCCCCCCCGCCCCAATTAATGGATCTTGGAGGATGTGTGTGGGGACAACCAGAGCCCTAGTTTAAAGTCCTCATAAATACATGATATATTCATGTGCATATCAAGAATTTGTGTGATTACCGAATGCCCTGAGCTGATCCATTCTTATACACATACGTTTACCGCCCGACCCCACCCCCCCCCCCCCACGCACACACATATTTCTCATTAGTCATGGTAAATTGGATCAATCTAGCTTTAGGTCACTGTATCTGCTCTGGCGAACTTCAGAAACGGGCTGCTTTTAAGTCTCTTGGTTATTCTCTGATCAGAGCTGACCCTGGCTTTTAACTTATGCTTTCCTTACAAACGTGTTCTGGGATTGGATTTGACACGATAAAGCGTATGGGCGCCATTATTGTCACTTTGTGATATTTTAGGTGGCGTAAAATATTTCAGAGTGACTTGTCGCGTTACTTATTTTGTTGAGGGGATGGCTATTGCCATTTATTCCATTACTCAGTTTTATTCATGAGAGAAAAAGAAGGAGGACTTCGATAATTTAAAATGCGTTGACCTATTTACTGACATCACTGGGTTTATCTGCGGCGTGTTAAATTGTTGTGACCTTAACGGAAAAGTAATATTAAATTAGTTTATAGTCTGTCAGATTTATGTCTGAATTGATTCTGGTGGCCTGCCATAGCCCTGGGTTGGCAATTTCTGACAGTTAGACCTGACCATTTTGTAATAGCAACAATTGGCCAGCATCTTGCACTCATGCTAGTGGTGACAAGAAGGTTGTCGCGAGAAAACTTTCGCATTCTTTCAGCTTGGATTCTTCAAGAGTATTCTCCGTGGTTCAGGTTTCCTAAAATTCAATCAAAATGGTAAGCACGTATCACGTAAAAATCATTTCAAATAGGCTAAGTCATATTTCCATCTGGGGAATCATCACTTGCTAATTACCTTTGTATCGTAGACACCAGCCTAGTAATGTGTAATATGCTGTCTCATGCTTCTGTTAGCACGTTAGGATATAGTGACCTAATGTTAACCTGAACTTCAAATTCAAGTTGTAGGCCTAAGCTGGGATTGTTCAGAAGCACGCTTTTGCGGGCCATTGATTGAGAATATGTGTCCAGAACATGACCAAAATAGAAATGGGGTTACTGCAAATGTCATTGCTATTGATATACTCCTGTATAAGTCCAGTGGCGGAGCTTGGGGTATTGGTCAGGGGGGGCGAGAATAGTCTGTAGGGGGCTTACGACACTATCTAAGCGGAGCGCCACCATTAGTTGGCGCGGAGCGTACAGAAATTTTTTGAGTAAAGATACACTCTAGATCGCCGGAAATGACCCTTTCCGGGCCTTGCTAATTTGCAGATAAACGAAGAATAAATAGGTGTTATCGCCATTTTGTCAGAAAATTACACCAACAAAATGTGACAAATGTCAATAGGTAGATGAGAGCGCAATAAAAAAGTCAATAATCGCAAATAAGTAAAAAGTGGTAAAAAGCTGAAAAGGGCGCCAGCAGTCCATATGAGTCCGTCAGGGGGGGCATCCGCCCCCCCTGACTGTATGGATGCTCCGCTACTGTATAAGTCGATGCTGCTCCAGGCTGTAACAGCGTAGGCTAAGTCTAGTGAGAGATCTAGATTTATTAATAGCAATATACATTTAGGCCTATCTATAATCTAGTTTGCCTCTGATCAAAAATATTTTATGTTTTATGACTTGTTACATTTAATTTAAATAAAATTTCCATGTTGACCTTTCTCTTCTTTCTTATTTCAGTCTATTATGTCCTATAACGGATCTGCCATTGTGGCAATGAGGGGAAAGAATTGTGTGGCGATAGCGTCAGACAGGCGCTTTGGAATCCAAGCACAAACAGTCTCAATGGAGCGTCAGAAGATATTTGAAATGGCTCCTCGTCTATACATTGGGTTATCTGGTCTAGGCACTGATGTACAAACAGTGTAAGTAGCACAAATACATTAGTGATACTTCTAATGATACTTGGATGTAATTTTACCTGGCTATGTGCCACAGAGGTATAAATATAATCAAATACAATTGTGGAGGAAAGCACAGAAGAAAAGGACAGGAAAAATTCCAGGGGTTTATAATGTCTTTAATGCCTTTATGAGCAAGTACATAAATTAACACTTTATGAGACTATGTGGTACTGTATACATGGCCGGTGTTCAGCGGAAGTAGCTATTGAGACTAGGAATTTCAGTTATGTTTTATTGTACATAGCATTGATACAATACATATTCAACAGGTTCTATACATGTGTTACACTTAAAGAGGTTATGAAATGAAAAAAAAATTCTTTATCATCGTATTCTGTACACTCGTAGCTTTCCAATGATACCCAATTTGTGTCAAACGAAGCTTGCATCCTCG
>JAIPMN010009123.1:0-30892 GCA_020650975.1 Apostichopus californicus | reverse complement strand
TGTCACATGTTAAGAAGATTTTAAAAATTTGTGTAGGAGGCCTGTCAAATGTCCAGGAGATCTCTCACATGTTCGGTGGTGGGTGGGGGGGGGGGGAGGGGGAAGTTTTTAGCATGTTTCCTTTGTGAGTTTTCTTTGCATGATTATTCATCTCAAATATTGTTATTAAGTCATTTATGAGAGCGTGGTGGCCAATTGGCTAAGGCGTCGGACTCGTGATCCAAGGATTGCTGGTTCGATACCTACCTAGTTCATTACGTTGTGTCCTTGGGCAAGATGCTTTATGTCAATTGCCTCTCTCCACCCAGGGGATAAATGGGTACCTGTGTGGTAACTGGTCATTGGGCGCAGTATATAACTGCTGCCGACTGGAGGGATTGTCTCTGGGACAGGTTATCTTTGACCAGGGGTAATATAACGTCTGTAAAGCGCTATGAAACCTATCGCTGGTATAAAGCGCTATATAAAAAGCAAATATTATAATTATTATTATCATACTATTCACAGAGATTTCTTTCTTCTCATCAGCGATGTCTCATAATGCGAGGCAGAAGGAGCTCGGTCAGAGTGAAACGATGACGGTGGTCGGTCAGCACATCCGCAGATTCAGTTCCAAGTACTGGATATTCCTAGTGGGGGCGTTCTTCCTGATCATGACACTGGTTGGCCATCCTGATATCTTCAAGATTGTATATTTGCTCTTCTTCCTGGCACTGGTCAACCTGTTTGTGGTAAGTTTAAAAGTGAGGTACGACGCCGTACCCAGGGGTATGGCAGTGTAAATATTACACACTTAACCGTATTTTTATTCGTTGTCATGGTAATGGGGTATATTTGTATGACGAGTCACAGCACCAACACAGCAGAACATATATTAACAGAGTATGAACGGATAGCAGCCATCACATATTATACAACACCTAATTGTATTCTGGTCATTTGATTGGTCAATTGCTCGTTGATGGCATGCAAAATCCGCTTTATTTTACTCTATGAAATAGAACCATGGGTTATACTTTTTTGGTAGCACTTCTTTCATTGGTAAGAGAGCAGAGAAACCTGTCTGTTCAAAACAATCTGTTGCATGAGTGCATTTTACCCATCTTAATATAATATGTTGTATAAAACAAATAATGAATGGTTTCCATTCGTGCAATAGTGCAAATATTTCATTCGTTGAAAGATGTAATTTGTTCCATTCAACGAGGCGCAGCTGAGTTGAATGGAACATTCCATCTTTCAACGAATGAAATATTTGCACTATTGCACGAATGGAAACCATTCATTATTTGTATATTAACGTATGAGGTTTAAACCCTGCTATATTGAGGACGCTTTGTACAGCACTGTCTCAATGTCATTGCCAAAGGACCAGCATATAAGTTAAATGGAAACTCAATCTGTAATATGAGCCAATGTTTTGGAATTTTATTTTGACTGGTGAATATTATTTTCAATCTTCCAGGTTTCCGATTTAGCTAAACGATACCGTATGTCATTTACGAATGAACCAACAACCATAATATGTATGTTATCAAAGAAGATATAAAATTGAAGCAAAATAGATTAAGCCTTTTGAATGTGTGTGGAATCAACATTAGCGGAAACAAAATGTCCTTCTATGTTCACCCTGCATCGTAATGTCACATCTTGTTCAACTATATTGAGAACAGGTTGTATTTTGATTGGCTGTCTAATACTAAAGAGATTTAACTTATGCTAATATGTAGGAGGATTGGTTTTATGTGCATTTTTGTTTCCAGTATTGTGCTCAAGAACAATAAAATGTTAAGAGTTTTCTTATCATTATTTTTTTTTAGTTATCCTTAGTTATGATTTCTGGAGTCTAAATAGGTCTCCCCTCCATCCCTCCTTCCTCCCCTTATACACTTGCTATAAAGTTTAAGCTAATGTAAAACTTCCAAAATAAACTACATTTTTTAAAAAGCAGCCTGTGGGAAATGTGGTCATTTCTCAGGCTGCAAAAAAAAACCAAGGTCAGTGTTGTGATTGCAACTATGACAACAGTGTTAGTGCATAATGGGTTGTATGAAGTAAAGGGATTACTTACTTGTGATCAGGCATCTGGTGGTGACCTCTGCATGAATATATTATCCGATTCATATTGTTAGATCCCGTCACAGGGATATTGAAAAGATTTTGAAAATCAGTTTGATAGTGTTGCCGACCTCCTTGTGGTATAAATATACAACCAACTTTTGTTAATTCATATGCTGGAATCCAACATTGAATGAACCAGTATTTTTTATTTTGGTGGCCAGTCTACCAAATATCGTTTTGCAAAACCTTAACAGGGATCGATACGAGCGTGTTTGGAATTATAAGACTAAAAGATGGCTAATCAGCTAGTAGCTAACGATGTCAATTGATAGCAACAACAACAACAAACTTGTCGTTAAAACAACAAAAAACAAAAAAACACATCTAAAACACATGTGAGCCCAGAACGAGCAACTCCAAAATAATTCTAGATTATTGAAAGCGACCGAACAGCCCAACAGATCTGTTCTGTAATGAGATTATAGCCTGCAAATAAATCCTAAAAATGAAATTTTTATCAATCATGCTGCATTTGTTACACATCCACATAATGTACTAGTGGATAATGACTAAATCGATCAGCAAACAGGCCATACTTCTTGATGTCTTGTAACGTTGATTTTTGATTGGTCAATTTGCAGTTATCGTTCACTCTGTTCCGAGTCTTTTCTGGTCTCATCTGTTGGATCGTGGTCATATACTCCATGTGTTGTCTCCTGCTCATATACTCCTATCAGTTCGAGTACGCTCCGGAGCTCTGGGAGAACATTACCAACATCTCTCCCGACACGTGAGTTTATTTATTAATCCTGAGAAAGTTCATTCATTTGTCTGAGGCTGGTCGTTGTTTACAACAAACCCATCTCTCTTGGCATGTAGATACCAGTGGCGGAGCTAGGGGTATTGGTCAGGGGGGCGAGAATAGTCTGTAGGGGCACTTTCGACACTATCTAAGCGGAGCGCCACCACAGGTTGGCGCGGAGCGTACAGAAATGTTTTGAGTAAAGATACTCCCTAGATCGCCGGAAATGACCCTTTCCGGGCCTTGCTCATTTGCAGATAAACGAAGAATAAATAGGTGTCAACGCCAACAAAATGTGACAAATGTCATTAGGTAGATGAGAGTGCAATATAAAAAGTCAATAATCGCAAATAAGAAAAAAGTGGTAAAAAGCTGAAAAGGGTGCCAGCAGTCCATTTGAGTCCGTCAGAAGGGGGTATCCGCCCCCCCCCCTGACTGTATGGACGCTCCGCCACTGGTAGATACTACCCTCTGAAAAGAAATTAAGTTATATCAATTGTTGAATTTAGGATAAGAATAATTGTGAGACGACCAACCCTTTTGTCAAACTATCTTCTTTCGTTTTGTCAGTTACTGAATAAATTAGCAAAATCTGACTTAATAATCAAACTTGATCTGCAAAGGCAGTGATTTATCAAACTTGATGTGAAATGGAATGACACTAATTACTTGCGGTCAGAATAATGGTAAGTTTCAAAAATGTTAAAAATAAGTTAGCAATCTATGTTATTCAGAAAGAGAAAATGCTAAACTGGTACAAACCGGTACCTCAGTGTTGAACTAGACCTGCATTCTGCAGCTGGATAGCACCCTGTTATAGATACACATTTTCTAGTTTTCCTACCCAAGTCAGCCCCTTAGAGATTATTTTTTACTACAGGGCTACTACTATTGTGACATATTTGTGGTCTTTCTTCAAAGTTTGTTTTCAATTGAGTATTCACCCCCAGAAAACTATTTGCCTTGGCAATTAAAGTGCAAAGTGGCTAAAATATGAAAATTTCTTCATAACCAAGGATTGGAAGTAAACTAACAGCTCAAAATCTACGCAGACGACTTTTCCTGACATTATTAAGTTTGCTATAAAAAGGTTTTCCGAAATTTCATTTGTTCTGGTCAACGGTGGTTATCAATTGATTTTATATTGACTAAAGGCGATGGTTGGGATTAAATTTATATTTGTTTATTCAGTACAGTTTATTTGTGCTTTATTTTGTGTATCCTCAATGACCTGAGGCTCTGAGGTCAATTGACTATTAATCAAAACAGAGTTTTGTATATTCTTCCTGCTAAGGTTCATGTGAGATGATATTTAGGGGAAGTTGTTTGTAGCCTTGACAAAAATGTTAGGAATAGTTTTCCACTCGGCGAAGTAGTTGGGTTGATAATTTGTGAGGTCTTGGTGATGTAACTAATATGTGTATATTTAATATGCAGACACTGAGGCATTAATATTCTAATAAATTTTCTTAAATTATAAGAGCTATATGTTTTGGATGTTTCATGCATTGTTACACCACTTTCTCAAGTGACAACAAGTACCAAAAAATTCATATCATATGTATATTTCTCAGTGAACGTGTCTTCAACGATCTCACCCACTTCACCCACTAATGTAGTGAGGATCTCACCCACTTCACCCACTAATGTAGCGAGGACTTAGTTTATACAATATGTGTTTGAGAGCAAAGTACCAGCTTTGGTTACTCACCTGAAATCGTGCAAATGTCAAAGATCAATTCCTGTCGAAGGGCTCCAGAATATAAACTTAATCACAGATATAAATCTTAAACATAACCTACTTTTCATGTTTGATTCGAGCAGCAGCGGACTTCCTTTGAAATGTGTTTCTTACTCGACTCGACAGAAAAATGACAATGGTTTAACGATCGGAAAATTGATCACAAGCATGGCAGCTACATCTGCAGCCTAATAATGGCTACGGTGTGTCGTCATCGAGAAAAATGGTATTCGACACCAACATTTTTTTTTTTTTTTTTTCTCGAACAGATTGGAATCCCTGGGTCTTCAGCAGTACAACACTGCGGAGCTGTTCATCAATCTATTGATTCCGGTCGTCTTCATCGTCGTAATCATGATGCAGCTACACTACTTCCACTCGGAGTTTCTGAAGCGTACACAAATGAATAGGTCAGGGTATAGGTCAGTGTCATGCATGCTTGCTGCTGCTTAGTCGTGCTCTTTTACCATCTTTCGCACCCACCTTCTTGTTTCTTCTTCACATTACCGTAAGATAATTCCAGGCCACGTTAAGATGCCATTGACCCTACTGTCGTCGCATGTTTCATATTATCGTTAGTAGAAGTAGTCGTTTTTGTATGTTTGAATGTGAATGTGAATATTCATATTGTGATAATTTGGTAAGAGGAAACACATGGGAGAAAAGTTTGGGAAGAAAGACAATTTGAGAGCACTGAGGCAAAGCGTGGACAGATTAAAAAGTCCAAAGGCTAAGGAATTCGAAATTAAACATCATTAAAAACTGTTTGTTCGCTGTAAAACAATAAAGCAATAACCACGTTGAATTAGCGCTTGGTATGAGCTAGACAACGACGCACTTGTTATCTGTTTTCGTTACGAGTATAAATGCAACGTTATTCCAATATACACAAAAAAATAGGCAAATTGCTTGTCGATTGAATATGCAATAATGGTAACTAGGGCAATATTTCAAAAACTTGTGGCAAAAATGGTCAAACTGAACTATTTTATTTTAAGGTATTCTGAATAGGATTGTTCAAAACGTTTCTTTATATCTCAACCCCAAATTGATGTCATTGTCTCCCCCCCCCCCTGCATCACCCTACCCCCTTCCTATCCTGTGGCCTGGAGATATCTAACTGTCTTTTACACAGTTTGCATGTTTATATCCTTTCAAATGTCAGTTCTGTAACGTGCAATTTTCATTCCAATTTTAAAAAGTACAGCCCACGACAGTTAAAGGAAACGCCAAGTTCAAGCCACGGAGGCCGCCAAGGGTTCGTAATTTATTCCTCGATCAGCAGCAAAGCTATCGCTCGCATCACTACCTTTTGTTCTTTCAACTAATTTCTGGACAAATGTCATTGAAAGATTTCTTAACTGCCTCTGTTAAGAAAGAGTATTAGTTTTCAGTCACCAGCTTCTAATTTCATACTGGTCGCAAAAGATTAACTTTTCTTTTTGTTGGCAGTCTCATATTTGGTAGTGCCTTTTAGCTTGCTTTTTCTAACATGTTTAATTTTTGGGGGTTTAGTTTTGTAGTAATTTGTTTTGGTATGGATCTGTAATTATATGCCATTGGAGTTTCCACATTTTGACTAAATACATAATAGCAAGTGTTTGAATTTTAACACCTAGGTAGGTTAGGGTGTTGTAATCGCAGGTTTTACAACTTGTCATGGATTGAGTGGGTTGCACAGTTGTTGTTCTAGTGTGAAAATGAAATCAAAATTTATAGGTTACACACCTTAATAGAGATTTAGATGATTTCACAGGTGCTACAGGTCACAGCGATTAAGGTCTACTGGTTGTACAGGTGTTTTTGGGGAACCTGTGGATCAAGAGGGAGATTAAGATCCCCCCCGGTAACTGACACATACAAGAAGACGTTGAAAATGTCGATGAGAGCGTCTCGTGTTTACTGTCGGTTCATCATATCAGTTCACTCCATTTCTTGTTTCAGTTAAACTTTCATTTGCCAGATTCTATTTCATTTAAGCAAAAGATTGATAGCAGCGTTCCAATCGTCATACTTTATATCAAATAATTCACTCATTTCAACCGATCAACTGAGCAGCGCATGCTTGACACGATATTCTACTCAAGTTTTTTTTTAAATTCTGCAATCATTGATAACTTTCCATTACTTCTATGAGAAGAATTCAGTCATTCTTGACCACTCTTAATATTGAGCAACTTCTTATAATGTTTTTTTACTTGTCTCAACTTGATAACTTTCCTAATCAGTACTGTTGTATGAGGATAGCATGGTTATTCAATATAATTTCCTTAATTGACTTGAATATGCACTAAAATGTAAGTAGGCATGCCATTGGAAGTGAAAAAACATCCTTCTCTGGCTTCTGGAAACATTGGTTTGTTGCACCTTCAATTTCCGGTTTTATGACCGTTCAGATAGGCGATGATAGCCCCAGGTTTTCATCCGTTTAAAATCAGGCCTCGTTTTCTCACCAGTGAAAGAAAACAATTCCTTTGCTGCTTTGAACTAAAAATGTCTAAAATGGTCTAAAAATGTTTGAAATTTCCCACATGTTTGTTCCCAAGGTTCATACAAGCCTTTAAAAGCAAATCTTAATATTGTGTAATATTAATAAAAATCCCCCTCCTCGCCCCATCTCTTCCCCCTCCCTCCCTCTTGGATTTATTTTTCGGCACACTTTTGCTGTGAACTCATGAAATTAGGAAAAAGAACGGCGTTGTTTTCCGTGTGTTTAAATGCGATGCCAGAAAATGAGAATCATAGTACATATATACCAAACTGTAAAATTCGGTTTCATGAAAATGCTGGTTAATCTCGAGGACGGTACTAAATATCTGACTTTCCACGCTGTACGATTAATCGAAAAAAGAATTTTTGTTCTGAGCGTGATGCTAGTTCGCTTTTTTATGATGGCCAGCGAAACTTGAAAACATCATACAGGCTACTAGTTGATGATGGCCTAATTGTAATAGTTGGAAACAGACACATCAAAATCTAGTCAACTGACAATTCTCTCTGGTATTAAAGCTGATAAGTTTGTTTTTCAGTTTGCTCTCATTGTGAAGCCTTATTAAGTAACTTTTCCCAAATGCTGGTGAAGATACGAAAACATCATATCGTATACACTTTTTGTTGTATGTTTGCGTTGGTGATTCCTGTAGTCTCAGCAACGTTTCTGTTAGTAATGCTCTGATCTGTATAAGCAATCAAAGAAGAGAAAGATAACTTCACAAGATATAAAATAAACAAAAACTTTGCTCTTGATAAATTAGTTGTCTGATTTATCAGGTGTCGTTGCTATAAAAAAATGTCATCGCTCCTCACGTTTCATTCTGAAATGCAAACTGGAACTATGCTTTTTTTCTTTTGGAATTTTAATTTTAATAGTAGAATTATAGAGAATTTTTGCTCTTTTTTGGGATCTTCTTTTGGTCTTATTTCTTTAATTTACTGGTGCAATTGCAGTATTGGCCTTCTGCTTTGTGAATTTTATTTGGATCACAATTTTCTTTTTGGAAGCAATTTCTTTTCTTTTCTTTTCGTAAATCTTCTGCCATTGGGAATGCATTTTTTTTTCAGATTCTGGAGTAAAACTTCACTTAGTCGTTTTACACTTTTATAAAACTAAAATATATTTTGAAAGTTGAGCTGGATGGATGGGTGGGTGGGTGGGTCTTTTTGGGGTACTTGTAGATGGATGTGTCGTTGGTCAGAGTGGGGTAATCCTAACTGGATGAGTAATGGATCTAATCAGAGCCGTAGAGCTGTAGTATTAACATTGCTTGTGTCTATTAGTAGCAGTGTAGCTTTGCCTATATGACATATATGTATATATGTATCTAATATATCATTATGATGGATTAACATACTAACACAAACAAGACTGCACCTTTTCTCTGTTACCGGTCTTGCCGATAATATTTGACTCAACTAGTGCCTGAATTATCTCTGTCCTGTCGTCAGTTATGTAGAACATTGTTCTGCCTATGTAGAACTATTGTAGGACATTGTAGAAGTATTGTAGAACATTGTAGAAGTATTGTAGAAGTATTGTAGAACTATTGTAGAACATTGTTGTGCCTATGTAGAACTATTGTAGAACTATTGTAGAACATTGTTGTGCCTATGTAGAACTATTGTAGGACTATTGTAGAACTATTGTAGAACTATTGTAGAACATTGTTGTGCCTATGTAGAACTATTGTAGGACATTGTAGAAGTATTGTAGAACATTTTTCTGCCTATGTAGAACTATTGTAGGACATTGTAGAACTATCGTAGAAGTATTGTAGATCTATTGTAGAACATTGTTGTGCCTATGTAGAACTATTGTAGAACTATTGTAGAACTATTGTAGAACATTGTTGTGCCTATGTAGAACTATTGTAGGACATTGTAGAACTATTGTAGAACTATTGTAGGACATTGTAGAACTATTGTAGGACATTGTAGAACTATTGTAGAAGTATTGTAGAACTATTGTAGAACATTGTAGAGCTATTGTAGAACATTGTTCTGAGCATTGTTCCACCTGTAGCAAACTGACACAGAGAGAGGGTTCATGTGAATAGGTTGGGTGTGCCATTAGGTAAAGGACTGGTTTGGGGAATTGTGGATCTGTCTGGTTGGGGCCAGAGGGAGGAAGAGGAGGGTGTCAGGATTGATAATGTGATAGTTGTTATCTCTGAAGGTGTTACAGGGGAGGGGGGAACGCTTTCCTATATTCTTTGGGAATACATTTTGGCTGTTGCCTAAATTTATGAGCATCATTCGCTTGAAAATCACTGAGACCTGTAAAAGTTATAAGTAAGATAAGAATATCACAATGCATTGTAGCTAGGATTCATGCACATAAGTTTCAGTTGACCTTTGACCTGTCATATCAAGGTACTACTATTGTAACCATAAATGTATATGAAAAATGGAAAGTTAAATCCCCTTAGGTACCATGTCAAACATAGAATGTGGCAAGGCTGCATAGGACATAATCTTGTGTGTTGCATGGTGTTGTGCTGTGCGTGAGATAATCCCTATTGTTTGATTTTGGTTCATCCTAGCTGAGCAGGATTTTGCTTTTCTTGTTGACATGGTGCCTTTATTACTGTAGTTGAAGCTTTAAATTGTCGGTTTGATTCCTTTCTACCTCCCCAAGGTGTTGTTTCAAAACAAATTGTCTCAGAAGATTTCACATGTATTGGCATTCATTCAACAGAATTTAGTAGTCACAGAAAAATCTTTTCTTTCTTGCACTTTTCCTGATTTTTTTATATTTTGATGTAAATTTGAATGATCAGTGATCTACACTATGGATGAACAAGGTGGCCCGTGCACCTTATTCTTTTATTCTTTTTTGGGTTAAATGGTCAACTACAAATCCAATATTACAGGCGGACTGAATAGGTTACTTTGACAGGTGAAACACACGTTTTGATCCATATTATTTCACAGTGAGTTGCCAAAGGAAGATATCGCAATGGCTGAAATGTCAGGGTTAGTTCCTCTCTCTACCAACTATGCCTTCATATGTAATGCGTATACACAATACAACTAATGAATATTCAACAAGCTAATTCGCATATTCAGTATTGCTCAAAGCGCCTTAAATTACCTACCTCTTTGATTAATAGACCTTCAATGGAATAGATCCTCTTCATGCCCTCTTTCACCTATAATTTAATCTCAATGAGATAAGGTAGCTATGTTAATTAAATAAATTTCTTTCCCGGCTTTCAATTAACACATGTACTGTTCAGTACCTACCCCCAACTCCTTTCAAATTACAGCCACCATAAGGTAGCATTGCAACCATTCTAACAACTCCTTAATGTTGCTTCCTCTATATCAGTTCTCCCCCCCCCCCACCCCACCTACCCCCAACTCCTTTCTCCTCTTTGGAAGGGATGATTTATGTGACAACAGCTCAGTGATGATCACAGGACCACCTTTTGGTGTATATCCCCAGTTAGTGGCTTTGGAAGAGGTTAATTATACTTAGTCCCTAGTCTATAGGGAGATAAGCATCTCATGTGTAAATAAAAGGTCCCTGCTATAGTAGTAGTAGCTTTTTGACCTTTATTTTACGAAATTTATGGAGGAAATAACCTTTACTAATTTGATCAATAATTGTTGTCTGTCCCTTGTATTTTTGAACACACTTCAGTGAAACAGTGTAATAGGCAAACATTTTTAGAAGAATTAAAACTTAGAGAGGGTACCTTACTTGACTTAAAGCTGAAAAAGTGTCAGCTTGAAATGTTAATATAATTTTTTTCAGAAATCTATTGGTCTGAGAATTTTGGTCTTATGTCGACTTGACTGAAATATATTGTAGGATAATAGATCCTTTGCGATTTTGATTAATCATAACTATCGCTCAGTAAGTGATTTAAGTTGTGGGAGGTTTGGAAACCAGAGTCATGCCCTACAACTCTATTTTTAGAGAAGGCTTGAAATAAGCCAGTGTTCATCCATGATCTAACACGGATAGGGTCTCAAATAAGCTACTGTAAGGCCTCCTGAACCTTGGGTCTCTTAACTAAACTAACTCAACTACTGTACTATGTCTGTACCATGCTAGTGTACAGATAGCCTAATGTTATGTGATGTGTGCATGCACTTGTGTTAGGCTAACTATTCAGGATTATGCAATGTAGTTTATTTTGGACCAGCTATGGATTTTTGCCATTGATGCAATAGGGCTTCTGCTTTAAGTTTAAACAATAAATTAACAAAACAATGCATTTGGGGATAGTTTTATTAATATTGATATAATAATATTTATTAATAAGCCAACTGTAATTGATTTGTAATTGCTAGAGTTTCTAATTGGCTCACAAATTGTGATGGTAACCCAGATATATTCTAAATAGAACCAATGATGCTAGAACCTTGTTGCTACAGTACATTTGGTACTTGTAATTTTGAAGCATCAAAAACCACTTTTTCTGAGAGAATGGTTGACCTTTGACACCCAAGGAAAAGAATCTAACAGTGTACATGCAAATAGAGCCATATGCCACAGATCACTTGTATGTATAGTGAATTAGCTACAGTACCATGCTTAATGATAATTTATTTTTTGTTTTTTCTCCTTTGTATCTTGGTAATGAAATATGAAAGTCAGAACAGTTTTTTTCAGAAGTGTTTTTTTGCTCATTATTTTTTTAAGAAAGAAGTAGAAATGTCATGTCTGATTCCTGGGAGTTTGTGAACTCATTTCAGTCAAGCCATACGAGAACTGCCTCATAAATAGGAGTGTCAGTTGCAACCAGTTTCCGTCAGGAAATTCTAAGATTTCTGTTCTGAAGGGTTTTTTTTTGGTTCCTGATTATCTTACAGACATCAATCAGACCGTGATGATCAAGAAGGGGTCAATGAAGCTGCCGAAGAGGAACAAGGTGAAGGGGGTGAAGGGGATGCAGGAACCAGCGGTGATGCAACTGATAAGGGTACGTATAACTTAAAGGTCATCAGTAAGTTTGCCCTAAATTTTCCAGATTATTTCTAGACATACGGACAGTGTTAACTTCACATTAGTAATAATAATGACAATAAGAAATTAGGCTGTATGGCGCAGAATCCAACTTGAACGGGTTGCTCAATGCTCTTTACAGCTGGTGCCAAGTTAAAATGGGCAATAAATAAGACAGTTTTAATACATGCATGCTGTAAACTGTGTGAGAGAGTGGACTTGGCAGAATAACAGGGCCTACTTATGATCGGATATTTCAATATAACAGATGGACAATACGAATGTAGAATTTTCGTTTTTTTTACTGTATAGAGTATTGTTCTCATTTCATGGAGGTATGAGGTTGATCCTGTTATTGTATATTGCTTTGGCCCCCTCATTGGGTACAAAATATCTCTCTGGCCCACACGATTTATTTCCATGCCCACCCCTTACAAAGACGAATGAGTGCATGAAAATAGTCAAAAATAAAATGACGATACTAAAAGTAGTGATGACCTCCATTGTCTTTTGCTTGTTAATTCTCATTTTTGAAAAGTCAGGTCATACAGATTTCTAATGGCGCAAGACATGCGATCATTCGATCTCTTCTAAATCGTTATGTATCAGTTAACTGATTATTTGTACATATGTTTTACCTGGGGTCTGATGACTTTTGGATTCTCTGGATGTTTAATACCAGTTGCAAATTTTTTTCGCTTTCATTTCAGCAGAGAAGAAGAAGAGCAAGTCCTGGATGAAGACTTGGTTCGCAGCCAAGTGGCGACGAGGAAAGAAATTTTACAACCCTGCCACCGTCGCGCTTTGGCGATTCGTGGAAATTCACATCGCCAAAATTGTTCTCTTCACAATCTTCTTTGTGGCTACGGATCAGGTAAAGTTGCTGAATGTTCGAAGAGATTTTCTAATATGTTTCCTTCTTCCCTCTTTTAAAATGAGAAACGAAGTTAGTTATGGAGACTTTCAAAGAAACAAAAGTGGGAGGGGGGGGTTAGGTTAGTAGTCATTGGTGACTATAAACATTAACACTCCCAAACTGTATGGTACTCTTTGATCCCCAAATTGTCAAATGTTGACCTTTTTTGGAAAATTCAAATTGCACCAAATTGTTTTTGTTTTTTTCTCTGAAAATTGATTAAGGAAAGATGTCCCCAAGTTCTGCCATGCTGGTGAACTTTGGTATAAACTAATGCAGTAAGGCAGTACAAATTTGTAATGTGTGTTTGCTTCATCTGTTTGTGTAACGTTGTACAGCAGTCGTGTATTAAAACTGCCCTTCAGAGCTGTATCGTACCGCCGTATCTCACTCTTCACAATTGTTTTCCCTCTATCCCGTAGATTACTTTCTTCAACGGTGTTCTCATCCTGATCATATTCCTGGCCATCTTGTTCCCTCTGTTGATGAGGCTTCTCTCTCTGGGCAGTCTCTTCTGGGTGTCTATCGTCATGCTGGCGAAGATGGTATACCAGATAAATCTCATAGCCAATGAGGTGAACTTCCCAGAGTGTGACGATCAGGTAGGTTCGATCATCTCAAAGTATCATACTCGTTAACCGGACATAAAAATAACAACAAATTCAAGGTAGCCCTGGGAACCATTGAATCACTTACCGACTGAAGTAATCACAGTCATTGCTGGATATGTAAACACCTCATGGTTTGTCCTGGGAACCGCCCTCCCATGATCCCAAATCACTGACCCACTTATTTACCTACTACACATGGTTACTTATAGGTAGCTTTCACTGACATTCAACCCAAATCGCTAATCACATATACCCTGATAGGTAACCTTGGCAACTGAACCTGTCACCTTATAGGTAGTCCTGACAACCATCTGTCTCAAAATCACTGACCTACTTAAGCCATTCCTATTCATTCCTGGACTGGTTACCTGATAGGTATCCTTGGCAACTGGACATGTGAACTTATAGCTAGCACTGAGGACTGATCCTGGATTTGTAGCTCTTCGTGCTCACAACTATTGGGTAGAGAAGAAACCACTGGTAATCACTTTCAAGGATTTTAGTCTTCTAGCTGATGACTCTCGACCCGCTTCATTCTAGCTGATGACTCTCGACTCGTTTCATTCTAGCTGATGACTCTTGACCAGCTTCATTGTAGCTAATAGCTGGAGACCCGCTTCATTCTAGCTGATGACTCTTGACGCGCTTCATTCTAGCTAATTACTCTGGACCCGCCTTATTCTAGCTGATGACTCTCGACCTGCTTCATTCTAGCTGATGACTCCAGACCTGCTTCATTATAGCTGATGACTCTTGACCTGCTACACTCTAGCTGATGACTCTCGACCCGCTTCATTCTCGCTGATGACTCTCGACCCGCTTCATTCTAGCTAATTACTCTGGACCCGCTTCATTCTAGCTGATGACTCTCGACCCGCTTCATTCTAGCTGATGACTTTCGACCTGCTTCATTCTAGCTGATGACTCTCGACCCGCTTCATTCTAGCTGACGACTCTCGACCTGCTTCATTCTAGCTAATTACAAAAGCCATGTGGGTTTGACATTGCGATAGGAAGCCTTTCAGTCCTAGCAGTGTCTGGTCATATATTCACATAACATTATCTTAAATCCATGATGATATAAAATCATTAGATTGTCATTTTTTTCTTTTTATATTTTCTTTTCTTTGGTTGCACCTTCACACCAGTACTTTTATTACAATTTCACTTTTCCTCTCGTGTTTGAAGCGTTTTAATAATTTGTTGGTTATGTATTGAGTTCTTCTGTCATCAGTAGGTTATCTATAACGACACATTTTCGTAATTCCATTCTTCTGCCTTCATCTCTTAGAATTGAAAAAAAATTTATCATTGCATCATATGCATTTGTCTTTTCTCTTGGTTGTAGAAGTAAAAACAAACAGATTTCACCAAATTTGAACAGAATTGTGACTCCCAAGATAAAGTTAAATAGTGTAATATATTTGAACCAGTCAAAAGTTGTTTAGTGGTGTTAGAGTTATTTTACTTCATATTTCCTCTGACAATTTCAAAGTTAATAATGCTTACACCAGTATTAGTGAATTAATTAAAATGAAAGAAAACAAAAGAAAAAATGCTATTAAAAATTATAATAATTATAATAATAACTTATTAGCTTAACATTATTTATGAATGTTTTGTTGCTTGACTAAAATGTAAAGAAATTACACTTTTTTGGCCTCTTTAATCGATTATTCCTGTCAATGGTGACATGATTTGACAATTTCTAAATCAGCTTGTTAACTTGAGCAAAGAGGTTACTGCCAATACTTGTGCTAATACTCATAAAAAGCTGGAAAGGTAAATAACTTTTCTAAAGAAAGGTAGAAAATGAAGAATCTTCATGGTGATAATATGTCGCCGTCCTTTGTTTTTAAGTACTTAATATGTAGAATTTCAAGCAGCTTTGAAAACTGAAATGTCTACTCGAAAACATGGCACTTCAGTTTTGGTTAAAACCTTGTGATACAAAAGATTCAATTTTTTTTTTTGGGGGGGGGGCAAAAAAGAACATTCCTTTGTGGTCATATTTTGTAAATAAATTATAAAATGAATAAATGTGATAATAATCAATAAATGTCATACAAGGTAATTTTGTTCCATGATATTTTAATTGATATGATTAGAATTTTACAAATTTTGTTCAGTCCATGTAGAATAATATATCTTGTCTCATTGAATTGCTGTTTAAACTTTGCAGAGTATGTTCGAAGTAAGTATATATTTTAAAGCCTGATTGCTTTACTCTCAGATCATATAACAAAATGTTTTAACCCGGGGATAGATTGCAGCTCTCACTGTGTAACTGCGTAGTACGCCACTGATATCTTAGATTTGAGCTTGGTTCTAGACTTTCTCAAGATCAAAATTAATCTAATTTTTCAACCACAGATCATTTTCAGAAAAAAACTGTTTGTGTTTGAAATAATTCTTTTGTGACAAATGTATTAGATTGAATGCAAGTAGGTAAACCAGAGAAATGATGGGGGCCATATGGCTGATTTCAGAAATGAACAAGATTAAATAATTTCAAATGTGGGCATTTCAAAAAAATGTTTAAGGATGAGAAAGTCTAGTCCAAAGCTTACAATAACTTTACGATATATTTGCACCTTGGGACGCCGTTGGGCTTACATAAACCTGCATGCCAGGGGATTGTACGTATAAATTTTTGGTTACCTAAAATGCGCGGTCGGAGAGAAAGATATAATTGCGAATATTCTCCCAAAATAAAATTTCAATAAATTAGGGAAAGATTTTATCTTAGTTGTTAACTTTTTGTTTCTAATGATAGATTTTGTTAAATTTTTCATCTTCTTCATTTATTAACTTTCATTTTTAGTGTTCCAAACTGAATCGCTCTCTAACATTTAGTGACAGCCTTTGTTCATGAATCCATATCTGTACAAATGTAGTGTCACTCTTTATGACTATTCATGAGCTGCTATGACTATTCATCAGCTAGCTAGCTAGCTAGCCTACTGATTGGCTGTTTAACATTTTCATTGATACTCTTCCAACACATTGAAAATCATGCAGAATGTTACGTCGTGGTTCACTATTCAGTGGGCTAATGAATCAATGGTAAGATATAACATGCTATTCTTTCTCATCTGAATGCCATCAAATGCTGCCTGCCTGTGTTTTGTACATGCTTTCACTATCAACAGAGAACGTAGAGAGCAAGATTGTCAAACCTCAACAGTTATGTTACGAGTGTATGTGATGGTTGTTACATGGGATGGTGACATAAACATCAGATCAGTTTCCCGTCTGGTATATGTCTTCTCTCTCTTAGGCAAGAGTTGGTGTGTGTTTAAAGTGGTTGTAGGTTTGTCACATATGTGGCATTTAAAAGAATTTGAGGAAGGGGAGGCTGTGTGAATGACTAAATGCAGATAATGGGCATAACAAGGGCGGATGGAAGGGGATGGGGAGGGTAGGAAGGGTGGGGTATAGTAGGAGAAACAGTCGGGGAAGATATGTAACTGTTGACTGGTATATATGCTAATTTAAATATGTGGAGCTACAGAGAAGTAGATACAAAAAGACTACCTAAATTAACACATAGGTATTCATGATAGTTTAAGAGGTCAAAGGTGGTTGGTGACAGTGGAAGGGTAAGGACTGATTGTGGAGGAAAATCTGGTGGGGGGGGGGTATGGGCGGGGTCAGTCATTGTAAGGAATTGTAAATGTGAAGGATCTTAATGCATGTTCAGCTAATGGAGTGAAGGGAGTTTGGAAAGGTAGGAGATACATACTTTTCTAAAAGGTGGGAGAACTTTGCCAGCTGCAAGAGGGGAGGAAGGGTAAAGTTCAATCCTGGAAATATTTATTTATGGGATATTTTTGTTCCTTTTCAAGACAGAACTGTAATGCACTTCCAATATGAACTTCATACAAAAGTCCATAGAAGTGGCGGGGGGGGGGGGGGGGGGGGGTTAGGGGTAATTTTGATATTCTTAGATCACAAAATTGTAATAACATTCTTGCTTGAGTTTTGACAATCTTAGCTATCACAAAAGAAATCTACCTTTTCATCTCTATCACCTTTATTTGCATGCTTCACTTAGGTCTGTCGTCTTTATTTTTGCACCCTCTTCTTTTTCTTTAGACCAATTATCTGAACCCACCTTTTCACTGTTTTTCTATTCTTCATATAGCTAAACAGTATGTACAAATGTTTTATTTTCCCAATTGAAAGCATCCAGCAGTGTGACACATGTCAAGCGCTCTCTATTGCACTTTTATCGTATATCCGAACAAACCAAAAATGGGCAGCGTAATTGATATCATGCATCACGTATTACAGCACACCTTGTAATTTTCGATAGGTTCTTATCCAATCTGGATGCCACGTGCTCTTATCTTTAAGCCCCACCCACTAACCATTCTTGATTTATTGTTTAATGCTGCTGTATGTGAGTGAAATATTCACAGCATGATTGACTGAAAGAGAGAGAGGATAGATTCAAGAGGGGACATCTCGTAGGCCAAAAAAATAATATTTTCGAAATTGTTTTGAATAATTGCTGGAAATAAAAAATATTCATTTGTGAAGAAGAAGAAGAAGCAGAAAAACAACAACCCATCTAATTGGGAATGAAATTTCAAGTGGTTTAAAATGCAAAGATGTATCTACGATTTAAACCAATGAAAAGATACGTTTGAAGATGTTACCTGGGTAGTGGACACTGGTCGATCAGATTTTTCTAATTTGATGAAAATTGCAAGAAAAGAGAGAATTTGCAGTTTTGCAAATGATGCTCGTCTTAGTAGAGACGGAGATGTCGCAGCTCACACAAGGAAGTCAATATTTCATGTTTTATGCTCTGTATCGTTTGGTCTTGCATTTTCCTTGCATTACTTTGATAACAGCTATGAAAATTGATCTTTATATTAAAGAAACTATTGCTGAGAGCTTTTGTAGAAATTATATGAATATTATGAACTTGCACAAGTTATCCACATGCCTAGTCTGCTCTGCCAAATTGAAACAAGTGTTGTTGTTTTTTTTTTGGTTTTTTTTTTTGTCGTTGTCTTCACTTTAATCTTTTATGATAAAGCTAAAGATTTTAGCCACCTGCTCTATGTATAGATGTCTGCAATAGACTTGCTGTGTCATATATGTTGTTATGAAGTAGTATAGCAGCGAGACTGAAACCGTTCCTTTTTTTTGCGGTTTAGCTGCAGCAAGCGTAAATTGTCACTTTTCAGCCCCCCCTCTTATTATTCGTAACCTTTTTTTTTCGTTTTCATTCCCTATTGATGTTACAATGGATTAAGACCGTTTACAATGTATTTTTTAATTATAGTATAAAATAAAATAAAAAATATTTATTAAAAGGAGTCATAAAATACGATACTAAAAACAAAATACAAAAACTGTTAGTTCATAGAAAATATATAATAATCTATGACAATTCAGCTCGTAACTTTTCTTCGTTGCATAAAAAAAAATTAGATATCCCTATTATGTCTTCTGTTGTTCCTTTCAGTCTATTTGGAATCCCCTTATCACAAAACACTCTTATGTCCCCTCCTCAACTTCCAGTATCCCTTATACTCCCTTCTATTGTTTCCTTCTTGACTTTGGTCCCCCTTGTCTCCTCTTGTTCTCCTCTTTTTGACCTGAGGTATCGATGCTATGTCTTAATAATCCTCCTACCCCCTACCTGCCCCCCCCCCATCTGTTTCTCTCCCGGTAGTCCCTTTATACTACTTTTATTCTTTGTTAGTCCTTAGGTTTCTGTTTCAACCCTTAGATATTTTGTTCCCTCATTGACCCCTACCCTACCCCTTAATACTTCCTCCCGTTTCCCACTTTGGCGTTTCTTCCTTACGGTGATTGCCCCTTTTGAATTATTCTTCTGTTCCTTCTTTTTATTAGCCTACTCTTGCAGTTCCCATTAGATCTATGGTATCCCTTTATTCCTTTACTCTGTCATTCCCTCTTGATCTGTGGTGTCCCTTTAATACCTTCTTACCTCTTCCTTGCCTCCTGACCCCTTGATTGTCCCTATCATCCATTCTTGTGGTCCCCTTTTACCTTTGGTGTCCTCACTCCAAATTAGTTCAATTCATTAAATTGAGACAATTTTTTTTCAGCTCCAAGATGAAAAGAATAAACTTTCAAATATTAAAAAACATGTAGAGTTTCTTTTTAAAATAGGCATAAAATGACAGGTTGTGCCTGTCTTATTCGATATGAACTAATAAACAGTATTAATGAAAATGTGTTCAAATCAAAGGTCTTAATTCGGATATTATTGTGAGATTGAACTCAGTGATTGATTGATTGACTTTGGCCCTCATAAGAAATGGACATCCAGTCTTCTACAATTACTTTAAAGTGAATTGGATGTACTTCTTTTTTTTCTTTCAAATTTGAATTTCGTTATGAGAATTTGTACTGCTTCGATATTTTCAAATGATGCATTTTGTCTGTCAATGATCTGGATGCTATCGTCAAAACCCGAATCTTGCCTTAAATAAGAAACAGGCCTTTTTTTATATCATAGGTAACACCTTTCTGTGATATATATACATCCAAAGCAAATTTTATCACAACCCCAACACTGTCACAAGTAACTCAAGGGGCGCATTTGTTCATCCACCTTTACTTCCTGTAAGGGAAAGGTACTTCCTGTGCATGTGGAATACAAAACATGGTGTGGTCAGTTTTCCATTCATCCAGGTGGTCAGAATTCCTAGACTGTTTGTACGAGGGGATATGTAGGTAACTCCCTAAGGCATATTGTACCCAAGCAATAGGGTATCTAGGTAACTCCTTGCTATGCCCCTCTAATCCCACTATTATGATTGCCTTCTCATACATGGTTATCATGTTCGGTTATCATGGGTCAACCACTTTCCATGTGGCTGTGTGGTTACTATGGTAACACACATGGACAACCTCTACCTTTTGGAGTGAACACCATTCCTGATCAATCCCTCCCTACATCCAATAGTAGCCTACCTTTCTATGTGTTGTATTTCTGGTCTGGATTTCCTCTCTTGTTTTGTGATGTCTGTTCCTTCTCTCCCCATGTATTGTATATGTGTGTGTATGTGTATTTAAAATATTCTTTGTGAAAACTTGCTACATCAATTTATCAGGTTAGTCTCCCCCCCAAAAAAGCTGTCAAAATTGAACAAAATCTTAATGAAATGTAAATGTTGCTGATGGGAATACAATATAACAAAGACCTGTATAAACTCCCCCCCCCCCCAAATACAATATAGTATAAATCATCGTTAATGATCAGACATTTGGATCTGACCGAGATGATGCATAGTTTAACCAGGGAGGTGTTATTTAGAAGGAGATCCACCAAAGCGATCCTCTTTGAAGGTAACCTTGTTGCAGACACTAATTCTGTCTTTGACTCGGAACTATTAAGTATTGAATGTACCTTTATCCGATTTAATGTCATGAGCGTATATTTAAATACAACTTCGTAGGCTGCTACGATTTTTACCGTAGAAACCCAATTACCTTTGCACTGCCAGTCTTTCTAGGGAATTGTATATTTTTTCGAACTTTGAGGCGATTTTATGTATGAGCTCGGTGCCTTACTTATTTACATGTAAAGATGTGATCTAGATTTGCTGAAACATGTGTAAGGTTAGTCCCCAATGAGTCAAACTATGTGTTTGTATTGCAGAAGCAAATGAGAAATAGCCGTTTTATTTGTAATATTTAATCACGATTAACCTCTGGCGGCACCCAGATGGACATCAAAGTGTTGTCTCCGGGTGTAAATAGCAGCTCAGTAAGCGAAGTCTTAACTTCTACCCTCAAATGTTCGGGTGTTCTTAAAATTCCCAAGAGGATGTACATAAACTGTGGATTAGGACACTGGATTTGATCAAAAGAGACTGTTGTAACACCTCCTTGGTTTTAACATGTGTTTACTGTACATGTGTGTGTTTCAAAATTTGCAAGAATGGTCGAGTTAATTAGACTCACATGCTCCTTTGTAGATTTAATGACTAGCTAATTAACATCACTATCGTTATATTTTTTGGAATATCGTCTCTCTTAAACGAGGTAAGGCTTTTTTCTTAGAATATCTCTACCAAATCCATAAATATTTCAAATATGGATACCATCTCTTTGATATATTCAGAGAGATAATTTAAAAAAGAAATATTGATTCCAGTGATACTTGTGAATATTTCCGTCAGGGAGATGATATCAAAAAGTTTTCTTTTTTTCTTAAAATCTTTGAAAATTTTTGGGGTGTCAAGTCACTGTGCAGTTTTAGACATACCTTCTTTTTTTTTAATGGGATTTGTCTCATGGCACAAAACAGACTCCTCTTTTGCGACATCCGCAAGGTTATCGATGTAATTGTGAGGGCTTAAAGCAGTCGATATATAGCCTGAATTTTTGTTAAAACATATATTATGTCACGGTCCATCGTATTTATATTGGAACTAATTTTATTTATTCGCTAAATTTTTCTGGTTTTTAGAGTATCACTACCCATGGCAACGGAAGCACTCTGGTATGGATCGGCCTGGAGAAGGTGGATGATTTCTCATCGTATGTTGGGGTAAGAAACTTGAAGATTAAATTTTCTTGTTTGAAATTTTTTGAATTTTACAAGAATATCAGTTAATAATTTGTTTTGTGAATCCCAACACCCACAAGGGCAGTATCTTGTTGTCTGTGATTGGAGTCATGTGACCGTTGAATGTGTCTTGAGTTGGGTCGTAACATTGAGTCACTCTGACTGAGACATGAAAACATCACATGACGTTGCAGCAGTGTACCCCATGTAGTCTTTAGTAATCTGTCACGCTCACTCATGTGAGCACAATCGAAACAATTGCTCTCTAAAGGTACTACAGCTGTGCACCACATTAATGTGACCCTTGCAGACATCCCATAATGCGCTACTCAAATCGGCAGCGCACATCTGTATACATGTACAAGCTACTTTGCTGGGCTTTGTGCATACACCTGGTTAAACAGATGATACTGAGATTTGGATTCAAGTCTCTTCAATCCTTAAATCGAAAGTCAATTGACCAATAATGAACGACTCGGCCACAGACGGTCTTCTCGATACATCCCAGCCTACTTTCACATCTGTATGTACAAGATACTTTGTTGGTGTTTATTAATACACCTGGTTACAGATTTGGATTCTAGCCTTATTCAATCGTTAAATGGTAAGTCCATTGCCTAATAATAAACGACTCGACCACAGACGGTCTTCCGATACATCCCTGCGTACATTAAGTTCTATCGTCTTTATCGTTTTTTCTTAAATTGACATTTGACAGGGCTACGTAGGCATCGTAGTCATCATCATTGCCCAGTCGGTGGTCTGGCTTCACCAGAGGCAGTACAGGAAAGAGAACGGAATCGAAGAACCCAAGTACAGCGTCGTGTTCTTTGACATCACCAGGGACAAAGCCGACGAGGGTCTCATCTCTTGCGCCAAGTTCCTCATCAACTACGCTTTCTACAAGTTTGGTCTCGAGGTACCACTCTGCTAATCAATATTATATTAAATAATGTCACTATTTTCACGTCGGGCTCTGCAGGTCCTCGAGTTTTGAAACTATAGCGATATGTACTAATATTTTTACGGCCGATCACCTTTAGCATTTTTCGCAGTATGTAATTACACGGAGACGACCATGCAATCGTCAAACCAAGTGTTTTCTGCGTATGAACATCAGTAAAGCGGCCATGCAATGTTTCAGCATATACAAGCAAATGGATGGAAGCAAACTTGGACACCAACTGTGACCATTTTTCTGCACATAAACAATGGCTAGCCATTATATTCTGCCTATAGACACAAAATGGTTAAAATTTCAGAATGGTGTATTTTAATGGTTTCTGTGTCAGTTTATTCTAGTATTCATTTTTGAACGAGTTTATAAGTTCACTGTTACTTTATGAATTCACTGTTACTTGTCATTCAGCCTCTGCAGAAGATCCTGCTAGGATCGAAACGTCAGGCCAACTTACTTTTACACGAGTTTATAAATAGGAAGCTTATGAGTAAAAATTGAAATAAATTAGGCAATAAGAAGTAATCAAAGTGTAAGAATCTATATATCTATATATATATATATATATGCTGTAAGTTACTGTATAGGTATACTATATAATTGCTCTACTCCTATGTATTGAGCACTCTTGCAGCAGGAATTGAAAAATTGAACCTTTGTTGTATATTTCTATATATGTATTCCATATGCTTCTTTTTTCTTCAGATCTGTTTCCTGTTTACGGTGATTACAACCTCCGTACGATTGGACGTCTATGGCTTCATCTTTATGCTTCTCATGGTTATGATGCTGTTCCTTCGCCGTCAGAAAGTGGCGATACTGTGGCCATTCTACGCCCTATGTCTGGTGGTGTTGTTGTTGTTAGCCTATGCACTTTCCCTCGGTCTACCACCCGTTTTGTGTTACAGTGAGTCGCAGTAACATCGAATAAACTTCCTCCCATCACAAACCGAAAATTATGAATTGGCTCCGAAAATCGGACCTCATTAGTGTTATTGAAATACTGATCTGATAGGTGTTGTCACAAACCTGACCTGATAAAGTGTCATCACAAACCTCATCTGATAAAGTGTCATCACAAAACCTGACCTGATAAGTGTCATCACAAAATATTATATTGTTTGAAATATAAATTTTTTTCGTAAATATTATCATAAATATCAAAAGAATTTAAATATCATAAAGATCAAGCCTGATAGATGTCAACACAAATCTCAGCTGATGAATATCACAAATCGTAGCGATGCATGCCTTCACAAATCTGAGCGGATAAGACGCCTCCACAAATCTGACCCGATAGATGTCATCACAAACCAGACCTCACACATGTCATCACAAAATCTCACCTGATTAGATATCACAACAAATCTGAGCTGAAGAAAATGTCATCACAAATTATGACCCGGTAAATGTATTCCATATTTACGTAAGAGTAAAAGTCTGTAAGAATTCAAGTGATCTAGGCTGTTAAATAGGTCTGTGGATAATCCAGTAAGGTTCATCATCTGCATATGAAATAATCATTAAAGATGAATTACCTTCGTTTCCATTCAGGTTATCCGTGGGCCGGCCTCGACGAACGTTTAGTGGAATGGTTGTACCTCCCGGACTATGCCAATCCACCTACTGGCAAATTTATTCTGAGTGAGTTCCATTTCTACTTTCATTTCCTATGATGCTATTTTTTTATTTTATCGTAGGTACGTTGTTGATTTTTCTTTTGACTTGACATGCTCTCCTCATTTGATAGAAACTTTTAAGGAACTTGTGAAAAGTTGACTGTACTAACAATGTTAACTTTCTATCTTAGGTTACCTTCAAAGTAAGTTTTTTTTTTCTTTTCACTTGAAAATGATATTGCGTGTACCATCAAATACCTACAAACTAATAATAAAAACTATAAAAAAATCCTTACTTTTAATATGAATAAATGACAAAGTAGACAAGAACTTCCATTAATCTTTCTTAATGTTTTGTGGAAAACATTTCTATGCAGAAAGAAGACATTGACCGAGACGTCCGTTCCGGTCAAATCATTAAAATTAAACAGCGCGCAGAATGCTGAAAGTTCTCAAATAAAGTCATATTTCAGGCCATGAATCTTTAAAATCTTCATTATTAATTAATTGGAAAACTTTTTCCTCCATTTATTAGCTGACTTCATTCAACTGTTGTTGGTATGTCTACAATGGGACGTCTTTAGGCTCGAGAAGCGGCCGGAGGGCATCCAAGGAGGAGGGGACAACTACGAAGCATCAACGGACGTCGAAAACATCGCAGAAAATCCGGTGCCAAACTTCAATATCAAAAGGTAAGAACTCGACGTCGTTTCCATGCCGACAGTCGTGAATTTCTTAACAGTCCATCGAGTAGAAAATCGGGTTTGCTACAATTTCTGATCGTGAACTGTAATGGAGAGAAGTTCACCTCTAATAGTTGTCTTTATAATGTTTTGGAATCCGTTTTATGACGTCGTTTCCATGCCGACAGTCGTGAATTTCTTAATAGTTGTCTTTATAATGCAATGAAATGAAGTTTTGTATTTAATTGTATCAATTGATAATGTTTCTTGTGAGTTTTTTTCCATTTTAGAATATTCCATGTAATAATAAAAGCAAATCAAAAAAATTTTCCCCACCTCTTTATTGCACCGTAGGCTTGAATATGAGGATGTGGTATGATATCCATTTTTTTTTTAATTATTGTTTTTATTATAGTTCTAAAAGTGTAAACATACATCAAGACTAAAAATAATCAAAAGGCCAAAAAGAAAGAGACGTAGAGAAATAATAAACCGGGGATTTGTAATATCATTTCCTCGTATCTAGGATTGGTTTAACCTGTTACATCATCTTAAAGCGATCACATTTCGTTACCTTGGTGATGCATTATTCAAGTTCTATATTTAACCAAAAATTCTCGCCTGATCGCTATGACGATGCTTTTTCATTCTTCCTTCTTCAACAGGACATACTTAAATATTCTGAAGATACTAATCTTCAACTTTAATTTCTGGATTACCTTGGCGATCGTTTATCTCGCCGGTACTCTAAGAATCAGTTCACTCGGATTCATTTACATCATCCTGGCATTCATCTTCCTATGGGGAGGAGCGGACTTTTTGATGAAGCCGACCCTTGTCAAGATGAGGAGGTGGGTACACACATAAAAGCAGCCCCCATCCTCTCCCCCCCCCCCACATTTTTTGGGGGGTAAGAATTGAGTTTCAGAATTGAGTTTCTATCTTCTTCATGCACCAATTTAAAGGAGAGGCAAATGCAAGCATCATATTTGGTCTATTAATACTCTTTATCATCCCCAAAAACAGCAAAAGAATTAAATCATATTTCATTTTGGGGACGTCACAGACAGGTTTAATGTTCCTTTACTCCCAAGGCAACATGTGCCTCAAGTGTTCTTCTTTATCTTTTACAATGTCTATTCTTCGGTAATGGAGATGGAGTTTTGTAAATGCCAAGTCCAAGAAGGTTAAGCTCTTTAACATGATTTTTGTAATGGCATTTTGGTTTCAGTGTCAGTAATATGAACATTGAGAACATGATAAGGAATAACAAAGAGAACGTATAAGGTTCCAGACCCTAGTGGCGCTATGATGTACAAAATGACATCACAGATTGTACAAAATGGCCGAACACAGACAAGACTCTTCAACCATGATGTCACCCGTAGCAACAGCTTTCTCAGCCGTTTAGGAGAAGTTGTTCACCACGACGATCAGCATCATGTAAGGTAAAGAAGATAGCTGGGTTAAGTGTCTCCTTTAACCATCGTGTTCAAAAGGTTTCAAGCTGAGTGAGCTGCAGCCTCCCTGCAGCCAGGCTGTGTAGGGCGTAATTTGTAGTACTCTTGAATTTCACACAATAGACGCAGATGTTGAGTTAGCCTTGCTTCCAGGGATTTTGCAGCTGCTTCAGTCTTTCTTTGTGACTAGGTGCCTTACTAGGCCAAACTTTTAAATAAATATGACACAGCGTCGATCTATTCTTTACGGATTATTTGACATTTTCGTCTGTTTTCTCGCTCAGGTGGAATGTCCTACTCGGTTACTGTGTGTTTGTCATCCTGGCCAAAGTGGGACTTCAGCTGATGACGTGTGTCTTTAGCCACGAACTGGCTGAGAGTGGACACTGCTGGGTGGTGCAACTCTTTGGTGTGGTCTGCTTCCAGACTGGATATGGTGAGTTCATTTTAATTTTGTTCCTTTTTGTTTTCTTTTCTTTCCTTGTAAATTTCTGACTTTATTCAGACAAATATATGTCCATCAGTTAGTCTCGGTTGCAAGTTTTCCAGGGGAGGAAATATCATACCAGATTTCGGAGAGAATTTTGTTATCATGACGGAACCACAGGCTGAGGAATAGTATATTCCAATCATAAGGTCCATAAGGTCCAATCATAAGGTCCCCGGTTCGAGTCACTCCTAGATTAATGTATGTCGTCCAGTTACAGAGTTGTTGACAATTGACAATTCATAACCATGGACGTTAAATATGTATGTAAGAGACTGACTTGGGTCAGCCTGCGGCTTTGATAAGCCAATGAGGCTTCTTCGCGAGTTCCTGCTTGCAGGAGGATCTAAAATACATACATACATACATGTCTGTTATTTTGTGGTGATGGACATGAAATTTGTACATTCCAATATTTGATCATTCCTTCAGTTCCACCGGAAGATGAGTGCAACCTCCCTGCTGATTCTGCGAGGATGACTTGGGATATCGTCTGCTTCATCTTCATCCTGATCCAGAGACGAATCTTCAGCAGCAATTACTTCCAGTATGTGGTCCTGGACTTGCAGGAGGAAGGCAAACTATCATCCAAGTAAGATATAATAATCATAATTATAATCTGATGTATCTTTATAGAATAATAATAATAAATGAGACTTATATAGCGCCAAATCAGTAGACAAAGTCACTGCTCAAGGCGCTTTACAAAGAAAGCAGATTAATTTACAAAAGAACAAGTGAAAAGATGGGTCTTAAGTAGACTTTTGAATGTAGAAAGTTTATAGCATGTTCGAATGTGATCTGGTAACTTGTTCCAGAGTATTCGAAGCTTCTGTAACCATACGTCTTCAAGCGTGGGTTAGGAACAGTTAAATACAGTTTGTTGGAGGAACGAAGTGTGCGAGTTGGAATATATGGCAAGAGAAGTTGCGATAGGTACACAGGCTGTTCCAGATGATGAGCACAAAAGGTGAGAAGAAGTAGTTTATACTGAATTCTGTAGCTGATAGGGAGCCAATGAAGTTCCTTCAGAAGTGGAGTGGTTCGGAATTTTCTTCCCTTCCTTTTCACAATACGGGCAGCGGTGTTTTGGATCTTTTGAAGTTTCTGGATGGTCGAATCAGGAAGGCCGAATAAAAGGGAATTTAGAAAGTCAAGCTTTGATGTCACAAACGCATGGACCAGTAAGAATCATAGATAGATAGCAGGAATTGGACAACGACACGATACAAAAGCGAATCGACTTTAGTTTCGGTTTAGTTTTTCCAACAGTTAAATGAGTCCTAGAGAAACAAACTCTTTGGCTGTTCGTGGTCAATCTTTGACATCTTTAACACTTTAATAATGTGCCTGCAGAGTAATACAAAACAACCTATATTTCATTATCTTTTCTACCAAATAGGGGTGCAGAGCTCATCAATGAGATTTTGGCCACCAAAGTACGTAACAATCGTCTGAAGGAACAACGGATTCTTGAAAATGTCAAGAGAAAGTAAGTTTTGTTTTATGAGGATAAATGTGTCTGAAGTTAGATACAGATGAATGTTTGGCAGGTGGGAAAGAAATGTGCATTGGGGGAGGGGAATGGGGGTAGGTGAAGGAGTGGGTGGGTGGAGGTAGTTGGTAGATGATTCACAGCTGCTCTGTCAGAGTAACAGAGGCAATAGGGACAGAGCTGTCCAAGGTATGGTTGTAAGTAAGAAGCTTTGTCATGTGCATGATCAGGTGACTGATGTTGCCATGGCGGAGTAAGATGCCATGTCAACAAAGCTGCTGCATCTGCAGCAAAATCCCTTGCAGTAGGGCTGAATCTCAATATCAAGCAATATTAGAGGGAAGCTTGTCAGACAAGCAGTGCCTATTAACTGCACAGCACAAAAGTTTCTTTACCTACGCAGTCTGGCCGGCAGTCCCTTAAGTGTGTTACTTTTGCCACAGTGTCTAACAGAACAGCTATAGAAGGTTACTGTGTTGTCATGGTTTGGGGACAAGAATTATACCACGGTCTGGTGACAGACTGCCATGGACTGGTGACATGTTGCCATGCATTGGTAAGTCTGTTGCTATGGAGATGTGGCAAGGCTTCCATGTATAAGGCCTTGGCTTAACTTATTTCAAATGAGGCAGATTCATATGCTGGCTGCTATGGAAAGATACCAATAACATCTTAAGTACTGATGAACTGATTATTTTCTTGTTACCTGATCCTTGCAGGATGGCCAAAATCCGTGACAATCAGGCAAAGCTGGCACACACGACTGGATGGATCGAACCCAAAACTCACGGAGAAGGTAAGACGGTTGTCGCTGTAGACTTTTAGACATGAAAGAAAAATTACGTGTTAATCATTAATGATTAATCATGTTAGTTATCTTAATGAATTTACTTAGTTGCACAGAAAATGCTTCACACACATATTTAATAAAGTAGATTTTTTTAGTAAAAGGCACAATGTATGTTTTGTCTTTGATAATTTCTCAAGTAATGCCAGCTTCACTTTTGACCTTTTGACCTCAGTCAGAGGAAATATACAAAAAACCCAGCTTTATCAATACTTGTCAGTGTGATGATATCATATTAAAATTGCAACTAACATTTAGATTAATAGATATGTGCTCTAAAATTATATTAAATGTGGATAAAAAATGACAATGCTAATGAAAAGTGACAAGAGTGTTAAAAAAAAAAAAAAAAATTTAACAAGCAGTAATGTGCCAAGTTTACAAAACCCTAATCATATCCTGTATGTAGTAACACCCTTGTGTGTTTACTGGTTGTCCTATCAATGTGTCATGTCCTAGTTTGCTTCTTTGCTTGTGAATATTGCTTCAGTTATATTGATGGTATAAATGCCATTCATGTACAAGTACAATTTCCACATCAAAAAGACTTGACAGACTCCACACTTGAATTCCCTCTTACGCATCAAGTGTTTAATTTTCAAGCCAATCGATTCTATTAACAATCACGAATACGTTATCAGTTGTAGGACCCAGAGAGCTGGTGGATCTACATTTGCAGTGTAAGTTTTGGATGGAGTCAAACACTCGTTGAACAATCTGTTCTTTTCATATCTATTGCAACTTTTGACATTGGAGTTTCTTTACATCTAGACATTTTGAACTTCACAATCGTGATTTCGCAAAGAAACATAAAGCTCTCTTAAAAACTTCTTCTACTTCCTGCAACTTTCTTCGTCTGTCTGTGGTTATCAAGTCATTATCTTAAATTCTCGGGTTAAAATCGATATCGAGTAAGGGTTGTCCTCCGCAGCAGGCTATGTCTTCTAGAAAATGGAAGTTTTTTGTGAATTTTTTTTTCGACACAGGTCATCATTTTCGTCCTCTTTTCCTTCTGTCTTCTCTCTTCTCTCTTCTCCTTTTTTTTGGCTAAAGTAAAAGCCACCATAACAGCAACACCATAGCACACGAATCCAGAAGATACAGGGTGTAGAAAATCACAGTTTTAGGAAAAATTGAAAAGGAAAATAATATTAAAAGAAATAAAACCGAGACTGACTTCTGTTCCTATAATTTCT
>JAIPMN010009121.1:4272-16615 GCA_020650975.1 Apostichopus californicus | reverse complement strand
CCCCCCCCCCCCCCCCCCCCCCCCCCCCCCCCCCCCCCCCCCCCCCCCCCCCCCCCCCCCCCCCCCCCCCCCCCCCCCCCCCCCCCCCCCCCCCCCCCATTGTTGTTGTATTAAAGATCCTTCGTTTTAAAGGTGTTGCTCATTATGAATATAATGCACTAACAACTGACGATGTCAAGTAAATCAACCTATGGTAAATGTTAAACTCTAGTTTAAAATTCTATTGTTTTACTAATCAATTTTAATTAAAGTAAAACTCTAATTTGAACCCCAGAAATAAAATTTAAGAAAAGAAATTATCTCGTGCTGTACGGAAAATCGCAAATGTAAATAATTTCTCTAAGCTAAAACGAATTGCATGAGTGATTCTGTTATGAACAAATGGAGTGCTTGGACCATTTAAGTGGAACGCACCTTTTCACAAACATCGCAATATTTTTTTATTGAAATCTCAATGCATATCAAATGAAACTTTAATTGAATACAATTTAATTTTCTACAACAGCTAGGTGGTAAAGTTAGGATACTATTTTCATATAAGACCATGCAGAAATAAAGCCATCTTCTTATTATATGCCTCAGTACACTTTGAAAGAGGTGAATTTGTAAACATTATTCTCCATATAGGCTTATGTAGATAACTGAACAGTTGTAAACTGTCACTCAAATGGAGTAGATATGAACATGTTGTAATTATTATAGCATAAAAACTAATTAATTTCTACACCTTTAAACATCTAATATAACAGAACTATAACCAGCATTTTTAGCTTAATGTATTGTATTATTTCTCATCTTGGGTTTATATTAGGCGTTTTGCATATATAGTATTTTGCCTTCGTCATGTACAGCCTTGTACCTGCATTAAGAAACGTTAACATTTCGAACACAACAATAGTACTGTAAATAACATGTCTTTCGTGTTATGAATATTAAATGGTTAGACTAGTTTCTTGCAAGATGTGGTAAATAACCCGTCCTTGAAAATAAACATTGGATTATTAGAAAAATGTTTTAGTCTTGTATCAACAAATTGTTCCTATTATTTCTTTTTAAAATTTTTATTTCAGAAAATAATAAGAAAAACACAGATTTCTTTCTCTATTACATATTTATATTTTGCAACTTCCTGCATGCATGCTCTATTTATTTTGTTTAAGAATTTTGGAGTAATTTTAAGTTCACGTTATGCTAGTTCAAATATGCCTATCTCTCATTTTTAAGGCACTAAAAATCACACATATACCAATAAGTATCAACTTTCTTGGTTTCGCTTTGGTTATGATAAGTTTGTTCCGATAAACCATTAATTAAATTAACAAGTTACATTTGGTAAGACGATTTTATCTAGATGAAATGGCGTTCAAGTGTAGATAAAAAAGTGGTACCAGACCGTTTACGAAATGTCCTTGGCTTATAAAAGATATTATACTTAGATATTAAAACACGTGTGTCTGATCCATGAACAGGACCCAACGTTCAAATTCACTGGTTGAGGTAACAGGGTAAAACATACATCTAAGTTGCTTATTGCATATTGGTTTCCAAGTAGCAACTTTTAGATTGGTCACAGTAACGGCACAAGCATCAGCAATGCAGCAGTATACGGGGAAGGGGATGCTCTTTTGAGAGGAAATGGTAAAAAAAAAGTAAACAACCTCGCCTGCTTCCGCATAATTAAAATAGGACAGCTATCACCCCCCCCCCCCGTACAATTCGCCCTCGAATACTTTGATGAAGTCCGGCTTTGATTAGCCTATGAATTAGTTACCCTCACATGGTAATATTCAGGTCTGTAGTTACCGGCAGCCCCTCTTATCTTTGACCACTGTATGTTTGACCTTCAGACAAACTTAAGCACTTGCGATTGATTTTTCTGGACCTATTATTAACAGTTATTTTGACCAAGAAACCCACTTCCCTATTTTAGACATTTTTATGGTCAACGAGGAATTTCCGTTTCCAGTTGGATAATTCAAAATTTGACGATTCTTTCTTTGTATTTATTATTGATGAAGTTATTTAAAAGTGTAACCGGGGGGTCATCAATAATTCAACAAGTTTACAGTGTTAAATGATTTAATATTTATTCTTTACAAAGATTAAAAAATCCTTAACAATTTTGTACTGTATAGTTCAAAATTGTGGTACAACAAATGAGAAACCCTAATTCTTTAACCAAACTATAACTCAAAACAGTCTACAATTTTGTTTATTTTACAACAGAATTTTATCATTTATTTCTTCTTCTTCTTCTGTGTTTTGAGATGCTCTATAATAGATAAGTTGGGTGTTAAATCTATTATATCGATAAATATGACTAATTAATAAATATATAAATTATATTTAAAAAGATTTCATGGTGGTTTTGAGGCACCAAGTTGTCAAGCAAAACCAACAGAAATGGTTTTCCATATGCGACTTCAACATTACGATTTTGACACACATATGTTTCCTTTTGTGGGCAGGATACTGTTAGATACAGGTTGAAACATAATAACGTGTAGATATAGCTGACGCTGTGATTAAAATCTTGAGTTTTTGCTACATCCGAATTATCGTTGTACAAGGCACTGGTAGGCAAGTTGACTGCTTCAAAATTATAACCCAAGAATATCTCAAATATACTTCATTACCGATAGTTCTATGTCAGCCGATTTTTAATTTCAGTTTTATTATTACTTATTTGGGAGAGGAATAGGTGAGGGAAAGGTGTTAAAAGAATGTGGCAAATCTCTGACGAAATTTTACCATGTGTTTTGAACCTGAAGAATATTGAATATCCCATTCGTTGAAAACTGTTGGCGAAAAAACACATGCATGTGCTTTCTTTGTTGTGACACACACCTTGTTGTGTTGTATCATCTGAAACAAAAGCATATGCTTAAACGAGTTTTCTTCATTAATATTTCAGATAAATCGTACCGTTACTGAAAAATTGTCACTTTTTTAAATTTATTTTTGGAGTTGGATCATACTGTGCCAATTTTGCATTTTTTTTCAGTTTCATTTCAAGGGTTTACCTGTATAAAGACTCTATAACGCATTCATGGAATAAATTTTCTCTCGGCCACATTGTGCCATAAATATATAGACCAATATAGGCTATACTTACTGGTCAATGTAAAAAAATAAATTTATCTTAGATACAAGAAGACAATGATATATTTTTTTTTAAACTCCTACACCACCAATATTTCATATATAGATGTATCACTTACCGTTCTTTTTCTGAGGCTTGGCCTGTTTTCTTCTCGTGCATTTAGCCGAATTGGTTGCCATGTTTAATTTCCTATCGTCCGATTTGCGTTGATTACGTCTGTTTCCTCTTCCGTTCTATCGTGGGTTTGTGTCTTTGCTCATGTCTGTCGAACGATGCCGAACTGCCAGCGCGCCTTGTACTTTTCCTTGGCGCCAACTAGGCGAGTCAGGCTTCTCGATCCCCCGAGAAACAACTATCCTTCCGATTGCCTGCTCGCAAAGTCCATACAAATTCACTTTGAAAAGAGACATGCGAATTATCTCTGCTTTCGACAACCTTTTTTAACTTCCCAGTTTTTTTTTCCTTTTTATTTTGCTGTTTGTTGTGAATGCCCGTGAGCGTTTTCGAAGCCCAATACTTTTACATTTTACGGTTTAGTGATTACGAGGTTCCGATTTGGCACGTGCCAGTCTTTGTTTACGGCTCGCGACTGGGCGTCTCTTGAAGACACTTGTAAACAATGGCATCGTACATTTTTACTGGAGGGGTTAAAAAAATTTAAAGTTGAATAATAAGTATCTGTTTTATTTTGCTATCAACTATTATTATATAAACAACATATTTAAGTGGTTGTTTATTTACATTTATGTAGTATCTATTAAATAATTGCAATGAAGGAGTAGATTGAACGCATAATGAAAGATTAAAACCCCTTTGATATTTTGGAACGTCCATCAAAAGTCTGACGGATTTTAAAACTTTTCCCTGGTAATAACCGTGGCTCGTATAGTTTGAACAGGTGTGTACAGTGGATTTGGCAATTGTTGTAAGAATTTGTATTCAAGGTGAATTGAGACAAAATTAACTTTTCATCAGTATTGATTTTGAGAATTAAAAAGACAGTTAATTCCTGGTCAATTTGTAAAACTCTCGTTTTCAGTATTTAAAGCATATAGATTGCGATAGACACGAAATACGAACGTATAGAAAATAGCGTAAAATAGTTTCTTAATACTTCAAAGTTATAGAATGTTATCGGGAATGCATACAAAATATTAAATTGCATTTCGAAGACACTCGAGATAACTTCACTGGACGTAACATAATCATGATAATATTTTTACAATCTCGATATAATTGGACTGGGATTGCAAGGGGCACTAAAGTTGTTCGTTGAATTTCGTGCCCTGGTTCTATCCTAGGTTACTTTTCTCACAAAGAAGGGGAAAATATACCCACCTTTGTAAAGTGTCAGAGGTATAACTTTAATAATCCAACACAGGTTTAAAAAAATCTCGTTGCCATCAAAAGTTATGCAACTTGAAAAAAGAAAAGAAAAAAAATGAACGTTGGAGTAACATATAGTTTGATTCATTTGGTCTATTTCCAATCTTTAAACCGCTTTAAAGATCATATACGGGTACGTCGTACGTGTGTCATTGGAAGGCAAAGAATAAGTTGGAATTCGGGGGCTTTAGATTTAATGATGAAAAAGGTAATCACGGACGTAACATTCTCTAACTTTCAGACTAATTTTAATTGTGTATCTTGTGCTACAAGAGATTGTATGTAAAGGAGAACGTTTACACCATGCAAGCAGAATAAAACAATCTTCATGAATTGGTCCCAAATTTCGTGTCATTTGATCATTTTTGCTGCATTATGCCAATGTATACAAACAATGATTTGTATCATTCTTGTTTATATATTTGCATACGTGTTCTTCTCATATGTGAGAACAAGTAGAAAATAGAACCACTTTGTTATTATTTTTTGGTGGAATTTAATAAAAATACGATATTGTTATAAAATGTTATATCCCTAATATTATTTAAATTTTCACTTATCTTACAAAAGTTAATGTTATCAGAATACGGAGTATGCCTATATTATTGTTTGATATACTTTTATCGTTGCGTTACCATCTAAGTATTAATTCTTGAAACGGAGTAAAACACGTATTTTTAATAGTAGGGGTGGGCCTACATTGTCCACGATCAACGCAGGGCATATTCTATTCAGTCCAGATTTAAGAGGCTTTTATGAGGAGAGAATTGGATTACATTTAGATGGCACGTTAAGTTCTGTGCCGGTATTCGTGAATACGGTTGCTTTCAATAGAAAAGGATTTCATACAGACTGTGCCTTTTTTTGTTGGCGATTACGCTGCCGGACGCTTTTAGTATTACCGGCACAGGGCTGTAATGGCCATGATACCGTACAACGTATATCTATATATATTTAAGAAATCGAGCTAAAATAGACCATGGGCACAAAAACTCAAATAAATTGATCCACTCTCATCCCTGATCCCCATGAACTGACGTTGTGATCATGACTGCAGTGTTATGTCAAGTATACTATCAACAGTGCCTGGGAAAGGAATGTACACATACAATACTGCAGTAGACCAAATCATCGGATCGCATTCATGCAGTGACGTCGACCTCCAGGTAAGGCCCCTGGGGACAATTATGTCACCCGGTCCATTTCTTGAAGCTTTCATAAATATATGGTACACGAATGATCATGAGGCTGCATTTGTCTTTATTCCATATTTATGATCGGCGCCTCTTTGGACCCAGGGCTACGGGACTGCATCCCCCTTCATGTAACTTCTGTCTCGTTAGGCATGTTTGTAGATGGAAGTATAGCATACTAAGTCTAACAACCACTACGTTCTCTGATCCAATGAAACGAGAATAAATTACAAACCCGAATGCACTCGTCTCTACTCGGGTCAAAGAGTTCGGGCCACACTTTAAACCGAGTCCCTCGTCTCTGTACTTAATAGGGTGACATTTCTTTCTCTTTAACTCTGTCACTATAGCACGTCTGTGTGTGGACTGGGTTGAGGTTAACATACACTTTTGCGGCATACGGTACTTTAACCTAAGATACGGTTTCGTAAATTATGGATTACACTACGATTTATTGTGATGATTAATTAATGAGTTGTTGAAATAATGAAATTGTTGACCAATCACTGACTGTTATAGGGCTTGTTGATCCTTAAAACGATATAAAGTTCTCGCTGTTAATGTCAACGAAAGGAGTTGACCTTTCTTAATTATTTCCACATTCCACAGCTTAACATAGACTATTACGTCAGACATATCATGATATAATCGGAAATATTACCTTCCTCCTCCACGAAGCAAACAGGAAATTATGACACTAAACACATTTCTCATGAGTATTCATGATTTTGAAAGGAATGAACTTACAGCAGCCCTTGTGGGTTGAAAGTTATCCATTTCAAATAATGGAGTGAGAAAAGTTTGTTGTTGTTGTTGTATGTTATTAAAAGTGATATGAAATGCTGTCTCGATGACAAAAACTTCAACCAAAGATGATAATGTTATACCTTCATGGTTGATGGTTTGATTGTGTACTTAATTATGTGCTGGTATATACGCCTCTACCAGTTCAGTTTAATTTACACCCCAAAATGAGAAAAAAGTTATAATAATGTTGCGTGTCGGGCTGCAATGAAAATGCTTTCCAAATGTGCTGTATGGATGACGTCATTGGCGGCACCCAGTGTGTGTTGCTGTACGAAACATATGCAAGTCAGTGGACTATTTTCCTAATTGTAAAAGCATCGGAGCGTTATCTTTTCGGAACAGCTGTCTATAGCTTGTCTGAATATATGATTTACTTACATATTGTTGCTCTGCAGGTCGGGAGTAAGGAAGAATGTTCTATAAATTCAGTGGAGTGTTAGCTCAGTGGTTAACGCCGGTGCCTTCCAATCATAAGTTCCCCGGTTCGAGTCACTCCAAGATTAATGTATATCGTCCAGTTACAGAGTTGTTGACAATTGACAATTCATAATCATGGACGTTAAATATGAATGTAAGGGACTGACTTCGGTCAGCCTGCGGCTTTGATAAGCCAATGTGGCTTCTTCGCGAGTTCCTGCTTGCAGGAGGATCTAAAATATATACATACATACTTAAACAAAAATTAAACTGAAAAAAAAGAGAGAAAAAAAAGAAAAAAGAAAAATCAAACTAATTCAAACATGGACATTAAAGACGTTTGATACGTAATAGATTTCGTCCAAATGACCCGCACCACACCTTACTAGTATGTAAGCCCACATAAACAGTGCAAGTGACTGGCGCTATCGTTTGCATGACTGTTTCTGTGTGAGTACTTTCAAAGCAAAATAATAAATAAATAAATACTAAATTCACAAAAGTCCCATTTTTACAAATTTGGATCTCTCTCTAGAAGCATAACTGCACGCACCGATAACACATACGAGCATGTCAAAGAATGTATTAAATTATGGGCTTTAGCCAGGGGCGTATCCAGGATTTTCTAACCCGGGGGGCGCGAATTACTATCTAAGCGGAGCGCCACCATCGGTTGGCGCGCAGCGTACAAGAAAATTTAGGGTTTTGATACCCCCCAGATCACCGGAAATGGCACTTCTCGGGCTTGAAATGACCAACCAAATGTACACTTTTGCCTGAGAACCAAGAATTTCCCAATAGTTTTTTTTTCATCCATAACCTTTTTTAAGATTGTCACCAGTCACACATCCTGTTCGACCTCATTGCAACTCGTGTGGATCATTGCTATTTGTAGGTGATTCTACGTCGCGGCCCACAATACCCGTAAGCACCATTTTTCAAGGTTTTAAGCCCATTATTTGTTCAGAATTTGAAAATTCACAATTCTCGTGAATAAATTCACTTCAAAAAATATCCATAATGTTGCACAAACTTTCATCTATGGACACCAATATAGAAAAACCTCCTTCAACCCCTAACAGACCGGTCAAAATTGCACGAGAAGAGGGAAGAATGATGAAGAATGGTGGTCAGGGAATTTTCGAAAATTCAGACGCAGTTAATTTATTGGTGTACAAATATTAAACCTCTTATAACGGCTACTATAAATATTCGTTGAGGGAAATTAAAATATACCACATATTTCCTGAACCGAACACTACGCACATCTACAGTTTTGAGGCTGTTCATCCCGGAACGCCATTTTCATGCTCACTGATATGATGTGATATCCTCAGTTTGCTTTAAAAATTCGAATAATTGAAATGAGGCTGAAATAAATAACTATTATCTGTTTATTTTGCAATGCTCCACCAGTGGCGTAACGATGAGCCTGGGGGGGGGGGGGCTCCTGGCCCAAAGGAGCCCCCTATCTGGAGGCCTAGCAAGGGCGTCCGCAGAAATGTTTACAAGGGGGGGGGGAGTCAGTAAGTCATATAGGTGTAACACACTACTTGATACTATCTAAGCGGAGCGCCACCATCGGTTGGCGCGGAGCGTACGACGATTTTTTGCCCAAAAAATTCTCCTAGATCGTCGGAAAAGACATTTCCCGTTCAAGTTGCATTTACACATCGGTTATTTTGAGATCTCATGTCTTAGGATTTTGATTTTCAATAACTTCAGTAATGTATTATGTGTCAGTATGCAATGAACATAACTAGAGAACTGTTGGTTGGGGGAAATCATTGAAATATCAAATGCTTAACTTTTTTTTTAATTTTCCAGGGGTTGGCAAGTACCCCCCACCCCCACCCCCTACTGAATGGAGTATAATGGAGACTACTGTACAAATACAGTCATCAAACCTAAGCATAGGGCCCATGGGAGCCCATAAGAGTTGCGCCCCACATTCTTTTCATTTCGAAAGACGCACAGTTTCAAGTTCATTACACACTGAAGGCTTCGATTCTCTATGCCTTCAGTTTAGGGAAGATCTTGGGATTTTCATCCCTAGATATCGCTAGATATTGCTAGATGTCCATACAGTACAGTGCCCTTTGGATTTTTCGGGTCCTGATCTTGGGAAATTGCAAAGTTGGGAGTGGTCACACTCCATGTAGGTCAGTGCACGACCTCTAGACGTCACTAATACACAATCCAATCACTTGTTATCGATGAAGTGGTATGTTGCCGGATTTTGTCAAAAGATCTTGGTACTACGGGCGAAGGTCATTAATTAAGTTTCGTAACTCATCGGGAAGCGATGAGAGGGTGGGGCGTAGGGTTGTGGGCGCGCGTTTTCATGCAGATGGGAACAATCTCAAGAAGTGGTGGGTGCGTCCTTTTCTCCTTTTTTCTCTTTCTTCTCTTCCTTTTCCCTTCCTTCCTCTCCTTCCTCCTCTTTCCCCCCTCTTTTTTCCCTTTTTTCTTCTCTTTTTTTTTCTCTCCTCTTTTTCTTACCCGGGGGGCGCGCGCCCCCAACGCCCCCCTGGATACGCGCCTGTTAGCAATGCAGTTGAATTCACGATGATGTCATAGCGTGAGAATCAGCTGATAAAAAAAAAAACTTTTGCACGTTCACGGTCATCGAATTTTCCATTTTGGTTAGATTTTTGTGTTTTGTTAAAGTTGTGGGAACATTTTCTACCCCAACTGTCCTGACTATTTGTATTGTCTTTGTGTTTACAGTGTCATATTAGTACCACTTTAGTCCCTCGTAACACGTAAATCCTTCCTGGGAAAGTGCAGGACGGTGTCCCGTACTTTTAATCAACTACAAACTTATTTTCGGTAATAGTCACTGTCGAACTGGTTAAATCATTGACCGACTGCACACGGCTATATGTACAATTCCAATATCCCCCCTCCGTCTGCAGAACATTAAACACATTCTTATAATCTATATATAAAAGACGCCATATGCTAGGATAATTTCCTTTGTTTTTGTTCTGTATAGGTTATTGAAATTGGATAAAGAAGTACAACATTAAACATGAATAAATCTGCTTGCCGTGTCTATATTTTATAATTAATGATATTTACTTATATATACAGGGTGAATATTTGTTTATGTACATGTTTGTACAATGCTTCCTATATATATATAGATATATTCTTGTACTGATAATTCGGATAAATGAGTTATACATTATATCACCGAGAGTATATATTTTGTACCCGATGTGAGTATGTCAATATTGACCGAGCTTGTTGATTAGTTACTGAAACGGACGGTATAGAGTCAAATAAGACGATATACAAACCTCTCTATATGTTGTTCGGTTGATGATTAATACTTTGCTGTTAAAGCAAATCAATATGAATGATATTCTTTACAAGCAAGAAAAGATTGGGACGTAGATTTGGTAGAGTTAGGGGGTAAAGTAAGATGGTAACATCAGCAACGTCCATTTCATACCTTGTCAACTTGGTAACGTATACAGTGCTAACTTTCATAGTTATACGATGCCGTTTTGTAAACCCTTTTTTGTTTGTCCCAAGTTTTTGTTCTGGTTCATACGTTAGGTATTTTTTACTTACTTTGCCTTCCATTATTAATATTTCTGTATCTTACAATGTTACCTCTATAGTTTAGTTTTGCTCAAATAACGGAGGTGAACCGAGTCTGTTATCTGTCCATCTATGAGAGGCGTGACTAAAGCCGGCTGCCAAGTATAAGTAAATTCGACAAAAAAGTACACCTTGTCTCTTCGTTACATTCATGTCTCATTTCGGGACGCGGTCCAAGTGAAATTGTCGCCCCCCCCCACATTACTGAACTAAACTGCAGACTATTGGGCCCAGCTTATACAGATCCTGAACAAAACAGATGCCTCATCTTCTTGAGAATTGACTGAGGGCCTATGCACGCTGGGATCTCTCTCCAGGGTAATTTAGTTGTCTATATCTTCAATCGTACATTAGTATATAACCATTGTGCATTCGTCCCCACAGAAGAAAAAAAGAATAAAAAAGAAGAAGAATAAATGCCATGTGGTAACATATGAAAACGACGTCGCTAGTGTATTTTGGCAAGTTTCACGAGGGGATGGCACTATAGGGTAGATTTATATAGATGCTAAAGAAATAGGTTTTCAGTGTCTGAAGACTTTTAACATGTCAAAATGTTTATTTCCAATGTTGTTCATTCTATCGTTTATGCTGTGTACCCTTCTTTGAATAATATGAAATATTATCCGTTTGGACGTTTAAAATTTGAATTTAATCCACGAATTTGCCACAATTGCTTGAAAATCATTTTAGTCGATGATAAGCTATACTTTCGTGCACTATTGCAAATCATTGAAGGCTTTCATAACTTCAAATCAAACTTTAAATTTGAGCCATATATTTGCAGTTATAATAAATTTCTGATAAATTTGCTGGAAACTTGATCTGTATGTAGCGACCAAACGTAAAGATTTCGTCGGACTGAACTTTCAATTTATAGTATTGAAATCGTGCATCGGTGAATGTTGCGAGCGGTACCGGGCATTGCGTACACTTTAGTAACCTGATATCACGTGTTGATGTAAACTCACGCGTGACTTCTGTAACCTGACATGGACGTAATGCACATTTTAAGTATCGGTTAACATCTTTTGGCATATCTGAGACTATTTTGTCATCACGGACATATATTGGCGCTCCATACGGAATCAATCTATTTATATCCTATAGCAAAGCTAAATACGTGAACATCCTGAAAAATTTACAAGCCTGAACCTCACTGATCCCTATGCATAAAATCTGTCTTTATTTCCAAAGTGAACTTAGAGGGTAATGTTCGTATACACAAAGGTGTCATCAAAAGCCAGACCGGGTTGCCCCGTGGACAATTATATCACAGGGTGCCTATTTGGAAACTCCATCATTCCTTGTGTAAGCCTATATTATGAAAATAATGTATTTTATGTTATGCCATAATTCCCATGCTCCCTCCATATTTTGGTGTGCCCCCTCATTGAAACAGGGCCCGGCGATGTCTAGCCCCCATATCTCCCTATCGCCAGACTTTTCTAGAACAAAGTTGAACTAGTTGACGAAACAATGTGACGTCACTAGTCAACACGTAGGGGTTGTTATATTGGTGTATATGTTCATAACTGTTGTTACGTCAGAGAATCATTGGCGTTAAAAAATGGCAATGTTTTTAAGATTGGAATATTCAATCTGAAGAAAAGTGGAGACTAGAAGTGAAGAACAACTGCTTTGTCTTCCCCTCCACTCCCTTCCGCTCCCCTCCGCTCCCCTCCGCTCCCCTCCGCTCCCCTCCGCTCCCCTCCGCTTCCCCTCCGCTCCCCTCCGCTCCCCTTCGCTCCCCTCCGCTCTCCTCCGCTCCCCTTCGCTCCCCTCCGCTCCCCTCCCCTCCGCTCCCCTCCCCTCCGCTCCCCTC